>ML778111.1:712478-756795 GCA_009831015.1 Picea engelmannii | reverse complement strand
CAGATTGTGGAGAAGATGAATTTTGTAGTATGAGATACTACCTTGTGGCACTATTTAGGTGGGGCAGTAGTTGGAACTACCTCTGGTATCCTGTAGAGATGACCCCCCAGAGTAATAATGACACTACGGGGTCGAGACTCATATATCACATGGAGTTTCCACATATATGGCTAGCCCAAGAGAACATCACAGACATCCAGTGGGGCAACATCACATAATACCCCATCCTTGAAGGGTTGGATGTCGTATGACAATAGACACTGTTGGCTGACACGAAGATCTTGTCCTTGGCGAAGCCACCCAATGTTGTATGGTTGCAGGTGTGGTGTTGTCGACAATCCCAACTGTTTGACGACCTCTTCCGAGATGAGGTTCTTTTGGCTTCCGCTATCAACAATAAAATGCAGCGGGGTCCCCTTCACCCACATATGTGAATGAAAAAGGTGCTCCCCCTCTTCAGGATCTATTGGTTCTTCTGGATGAATTGTTGCGGTCGCAACAATAGCAGTGGGGTCTGCGTCGATGATATGTCTTTTCCCATTATTTTCAGAATCAGATTCTGAATCAGGGTTCGACTCCTTGTCTTTGATCTCGGCCACCAATGACTGTTTTGAGTGACATTCATCGGTGTTGTGCCAGGGGATTTTGTGGAAATCACACCATTTTTCGATGTCCTTCTTTGTCTTCCCGTGACCCTTCTTTTCGTGTGGCTTGGACTAGCTTTCGAGAGACTGTTTGTTAGGGTTGTCTTTGTAATACTTTTGTTGTTGTGGATATGCAGACCCAAACTCCCATTTGTTCTGGTGCTTAAATTTCTGCTCGATTTTAATAGCATATCGATAGGTAGCACCGAGTGATGAGATGTATAGAAATCCATTTCAGTTTGGATGTATCTGTGTAGAGCCCCACAGTATTTTAGAACCAAATTTCATTAGGAGTCTTTGATACCCAGCTTGGTGTGCAAGGTATGGAAGCTATTGGTGAACTTTGGAACTGATTGGCCCCTCTCTTGCCACAGTGTGGTCCATCTCATGTACTGGTCTTCATAGTTTCCAACAAGGTAATATTGTTCCTTTACCGCATCCACACAAAAATTCCAAGTGGGCTCGACCCCATATATTCCAGACTCCTTTATGGAACTCTTCTCCCAGTAAGTTTCCCACCAATTTTTGACATGGGGGAGAGCCTTAATGAGTGCAAAGGTGATCTTTTCGTTGTCAGAAAATTTATGAACAGAGAAATAACCTTCTAGAAGATTTAACCATTTATCTAGGGCATCTGCATCTATTTGACCTTCAAATACAGGAATATCAAAATTAACCTGTACCTTGAAAGGCGATGTACCTCCAAAGTGGCCGCTTGATGAAGATGCACCTGATGTTATCGGGAGGTGTTGAAGGATGTGGGAAAAATTCTCCATCATTTCGTCCCTCTGTTGCGTGAGAGCTTGCTCAAGCAACAGACTGATAGGATCGTCTTCTCTTTCATTTTTCTTTTCTTCCGCCATTGAGTGTTTCTTGGGTGTGCGAGAGAGATTTTCCTCAAGAGAGACAAGATAAAGACCCAACTTGCTATACTCATACCTCTTCGGGGACATGCACTCAAAAATGATCAAGAGAAGCATGCTCTAATACCACTGATCCGGATTATTTTTGGCATGAAATGAGAGTGGAGATATAACACATAAATATTTTGAGATATTGCAAGAGAGACAACAATATAGCAGAGATATAGCAGAAATAAAAAGTCACAGATATACAGTAATACAGGATTTCTATTAATGAAATAAATGTACAGAGACTGTAAAATACAGAGTGAAAGACTCGCTAGAATGGTGGCAGCTTATCTCTGAGAAGAGATGTGACGGCTACTCCCATCCATGAGAATATGATCACAATGATGCTCTGAAGGCCTTTTTACAATAATCAGGAATGCCCAAAACCATAGACATCCAAAAACCTAACCCTGGGAGATGAAGCGCCAAAAGTCATGTGGGCCCCGTTTGGGTAAGTTGGTGCATCAACTTCCCGGGGTCGTAACTTTTGCATACGATCTCCATTTTAGGTGTATGATAGCTCGTTGGAAAGATCTATCCAAGGAATAAAAATTTTGGATGAGAAACATGATTTGTGATCCTTGTTTCTCCCCATTTTATCAAAAAACATCATTTAGGGCCTCAAAATGGCCCCGGAAGTTAAAAACTGCTAAAAATAGTAAATTATCAAAATTGCCAGAAACATGTTTTGGGCCAGTTGGAGAAGGTGGGTGGCCACCGATATCCACCTGGATCAGGCAAGCCTCTATCACATCTATTATTCTACGTAGTTGAGTAGGCTCATCTCTTACTTCTATTCCCCCTGATGACAACGACATTGTAGACACTGCGTGACTCGAATAAAGAGCCTGTTGTACCCCTTTGACCTTCACCTCTATCTGGTCATACATTGTCTCTTGTTTGGATTCGCTTCACTGCAAAATGTCCTCAAAAGTATCTAATATAGTTTTGATGATGAGGCCAATATCATCCACTATAAGTATAGTCTGTAATTGTGGCTTATTGGCACGTGAATTCTTCCGTGATGAGGGTTTCTTTGGAGAAACCTTTCTTTTCTAGGATGTTTCTGTCATCGTAAGGGGATGTTTAGGTGGTGTTACTTCACCCTGTTCCTGCTTGTCTTCTTCCCCTTTGTACTCTTCTTTGTCTACTTCGTCACCTCCTCTCCCTTCAAGTGAATCTAGTGTAATATCCTCTAATGTGCTGTGCATTTCCTATACTTCTTCCTTCTTCTTCTTCTTGCTACTGCCTAGTCCATCATACTCTTCTTGGGTGACTACAAGAATTCCGATGAGGTTGGGGTCAGAGATTTTTGTTTGTTTTAATTGTACAAGAAATTCTACATGCTATTCCTTGGTTATTTCCTCCATATCTTCCTCGGTGAGTTTGTAATAGGACTGGAGCTCTTCCTTGTGTTTGTCTCTACGCATAGTGATGTAAATGAAGTGTCTGTCTACGCAGAACTTCTCTATTGGCCTAAACCTATGAAGTGTATTCAGAGTCATTCAAGGGAAGGATTCAATGGCCCTCTTCAGCTACAAGTAATAGGTGTGGAACACCGCATTGGACTGCCATTTCTTCTCCATGTCACTCGAATACCAGAGGGTAGTGATCCTTGCAGCCAGTGGTTCAAATGAATTGACTTTAGGGAAATTTCCCCCCTCCAGCATCTCCCAAGTGATGAAGGCAATGAGAATCAACAACCAGATGAAGTGAAACTCGTAGACCTAGTCTTGTGCTTCATGACAATATTTCTCCAACTGGCTGACCAGGCAGCTCGCCTAGTTCATCTGCATCCCATCGACGCACTTTCCTATGAGGTCAACGATGAAACCCATGAACTGCGTCGGTATGTTCTTCCTGAGGATATTACTAGTGATCAACTGGAAAGATACGCACACTGTGCCATTTTGGATGGATGCTACCTTGTAGCCCCTCTTTCCTTTCTCTGCATCGTCGTAGGTGTCCTTTATTCGTTGCACTAGGTCGTGATCTACAACCTTCTCCGGGTAAAAATACTGAGGGTCGAGTCCTTGCATGCTCAATCCAATGATCCAGTGGATCAATGCTGGATCTACAATGATTCACCTATCCAACCATAGGTAACCTCCATGGTAGCATGACAGAAGGATTTTAATGCACATGTTAACCTCGTGATGTTTGTCAAAATGTGGTATCTTCATCACATTAAGGATTGTTGATCTTGCGATGTCCATGGTCCATGGTTGGGGGATTATCTTCGACTTCTTCCCCGTTTTCTTTGTCAATTACTTATGTGGTGTGAGCATTCCATAATTCTTGCGGTCTCCCGAGTTGAAATCACTCATTATTAGTGTCAGAATCTGTCCTAACTATGGTCCAATTGTGCGTATCCCCTTTGGGAGGTACACAGTGATCAGTGTATAGTCGAAGTCCCTCGGGATGCTATCACGACTAACCTCAATAGATAGAGGAGGGATATAGTCGGGAAGGACCAATGGGATGAGCTTCGCATTAGCCAAGTCATCACGATGCTTGCTCTATTTCTTTGTCACAGTTCGGGATGGCCCAGATCGACATGCAGTCGATGGAGAGGCTTGCAATCCTCTCGGCTATGATTCCTGTTCTTCTGTAGACATGACCTTCTCCGCCATTAGGTCAATCAAAATCTCTTCGGCGTATTTCTCTACTACACTAAGGCCGCTCGACATGCACACTCATGATCAAATGTCTTGGATAGGTGGACAAATGCTCAAGGTAAGCAGAATGGGTGGCGAGGTCTCAATAAGCATTGCGCAAAAGAAATTATTTCTCTGTGGGCTCGGATAATAACAATTTGAAAAGTGTCCCCAGTAAGACATTCAACGGGTTAAATAGATAATGTCATAACAGACTCCTCCAACGGGCATGAATTCCTCAATCAATACAATTCCATTCGTTATGCCGCAGTCCCAGTGGTCCAATGATGAGATTTCTGGCAATAACTGTGTTTCTAGCCATCCTGGAGCATCATTCTAATGGTCAAGATACCTCTAATGGTCATATTGCTTCACCGTGGAGAATTTCTAGTCTGCATTATTCTGGTATCCTGACGAAGTTCAAGTTTTGTAGGCCTTCCGTCTGCAAAGTCCTCTCTGGAACCTCCTGCAATTTTTCTAGCTTTTCTTTCTTCTTACTGATCTTTCTTTCTTTCTTTTCGATGATCTATGTCTCTTGATTCCTTTTTCCATTCTTGTTCTTATCTTTTCTTAGCATAATAACTTTGCACTGTTGGTGGTCTTTTACAGGGTTCGAGGTTAATACTTCTTCTCTTACTATTTCTGGAGTAGGTTCTCTTCTCTTCTGCATGGATAAGTTCTTTAAGCCTTCTTTAGTTCTTTCAACTTCAAAAGCCAGGTCTCTAGCCCTTAGTTTATTCGACTTATCCTCATGTTCATCTATTAAGCACGTTATTCTCCTAGGCATGAAATCCATTAATTCTTTTTTTTTCCATTCTATAGCTCCCTCTTCTTCTTTCCTTCAGATTTGATCTCTCTCAATCCAAGTCCTTCCTAACAAAAGTGAAAAAGGAGCGATGTTCTAAACAAGATTAATGACCTTGAATCCTTCTTCTGTCGATGTTCCATGAGAAATCATAGGTACATAAGTAAGTCTTCCACATAGGGTTATCATCTTTCCTTTAAACAATCTTATTCCTCCCAATGTAGAAATCATAGCAGGCTTTCCCAAAATTTCCCAAGTACTTTCTGGCATAATGTTCACCTGTGTTTTTGCATCCAATATACAGTCTATGTCAAAGTCTCCTATTCTTCTTTCTATGCACTACTTCTCTTTTAAGATCTCTGGTAAACTAATGCCTCTGTGATCATTCATTGTTTCTTTCATCTGTGATAATATAGGCTCTAATTCTTTCTGGTTCTCTAGTATATTCTTAGTCTCTTGACCTTCCTCATGGTTTTGTTATTTCATGTTCATCTTCTCAAATTTATCAATCATTCTAGGGAAATCTAAAACTTCATGTCCGGTAGATTTACAACAAAGGAAGTAGGATCTCTACCAGGGCATTCCCTAGCAAGATGCCCCAATCTTTTGAATCCTCTCTTTCTCTTAAACGATCCCCAACCTTTCATGTACTGTGCTCTGGGATCATAGTGATGGACCTGTAAAAAATTCTTTCTAGGATCCTGCATCCACTTGTTAGTCCAAAAATTCTTTCTATGCATAGGAATAACATATCTTTCACTACTTCTATCAGGTCTATTCATATGACATCTTCTTTATTCTAGATGTGCCCTAGTTTTCATATTAGGATGAAATCTATCAAACATACCTAGATCCATTCTTTCAAGACAAAAATTTCCACTTATCTTACCTTTATCAGAGCATAAAGATTTAAGATCTTACCTCTTTTCTTCATATCAAACTTCTCTTTTTAGCACAGAGATTCACAATTCAAGAGTACTATGCACTACAACAACAGATCTACACAGAGGGATTTCTCTTTTCCTCAGTTCCCAACAATCATAGTTTCAGGTCCCGACAATAGAACAATTTGTTGGAACATGGGTAGAACCGGGGTTCAACGCTTCAACAACACACCAAAAAAACCCTAACTATCGACCCTTTCTGTCACACACCCACTATGGCATAATAGGGTTTTTTCGCCTTTTTCTCCTTTCTTTCTCGAGAGACAGAATCGCCGAGTTCCTACGAGGTCCTAGCACAGGCTAGATCTTCTTGTCGAAACCTTCACTAAACTAATCTGCAGGTTCTTTCATTGAAAACTTGTCGTATACAACTCAAGCACCAAGCACGGGCTTCACCTCCATGTGATCATCGGTTATGATCCCAAGCCAAGACAAGAGGCGCCTTTCGCATTTCATGACTCAGCGATCCTCGAGATTCCAGTATTTCGACTCTTCAAACACCAAAACCAAAAATCATCCCTTCGTTGAGATCGACGGATGCAAATCTCCTTCCTGATCTGACGGTCCTGTCCATATCAGGACTTTGGTAACCGAGGGTTCGAAATGCAAGAGAGTCGAGTCTTTCGACTCTTCAAACCCTGAAACCCGAAATCCGATACACAAGTTCTTGTACGATATCTGACGGTCCTCGATGATATGGATCCAACAGTCCAGATCTCTTCAGAGTTTCATGAACCGGGGGTTCATGATGCAACGAATCCATAACTGTTGTCACTCAAATCCTCGAATTTCGATATGAGAATTCATGTAGGAGATCAACGAACCTCATTGATTTGGATCTGACGGTCACTATCCCTCTTGAGCTTAAGGGAATTGAAGGACACTCAGCCTTAACCCCCTTGCTATCCTACGAGATCCAATGGCTTACGAGGTTTCAAAGCTTTCCCCAAACTTTGACCGCTCACAACGCGTCTCCTCCGATGGACGGTCGAGATCCTCCTAGAGTTTTGTGAACCGGGATTTTCTGACTTGCGAAGACGAAGGGTCTTTCCCTTTGTTTTCCTAGGTGACGAATAGCCAAAATGCCGAAACCTATTAACACTAAGCTGATTCAGAGTTTTGCATAACGAGACTTCACGACTTGTGATGATGAAGGGTCTTGCCCTTTGGTTTCCCATGTGCCAAAATGCTGAAATGCCAAAACCTATTCACATTAATCTAATTCAGAGTTTCGCATACAGGAACTTAACGACTTGCAATGACGAAGGTTCATGCCCTTTGCTTTCCCGAGTGTCGAAACGTTGAAATGCCGAAATCTATTCACACTAAGATAATTCGGAGTTTCGCGTATCGGGACTTCATGACTTGCGACGATGAAGGGTCTTTCCCTTTGGTTTCCCGGGTGCTGAAACGTTGAAATGCTGAAATCTATTGACACTAAGCTAATTCAGAGTTTCTCATACCATGACTTCACGACTTATGACGACGAAGGGTCTTGCTCTTTGGTTTCCTGGGTGTCGAAACACTGAAATTCCAATGAATGGGCCCGAATACTCAACGAATTTTAGGACATTTCCAAGTCCACCCTCCTACCTATACAAAGGTTAGGGTCGATGGGAAATAGAGCTCTGAAAAATCTTTCAAAGGGTTCTTGGGTAAATTATCCCTAGGCTTGGTGACCTGAGTAAAAGTCTTCCTAATTCGTCGAGCTATAAATTCGGTGGTAGGGGTAAAGTAAACTCGTGGTTTTACTATCATGGTAGTCCTTTCGAGGGACTCACTCTGACTCTAGAGTGCGAGGAATCTTCCAGAGAGAAGTGCCTTCGAGAAATTAAACCAGTTCATACAACGAGCCAAGTAAATAGGACAATTCTCAAGGGAACAGACTCGTATTCTGAACCTACTCATTCTATACATAGATCGATTATGGTCATATAAGTTTAAGCATGTATCCCTTGTCTCCAAATCAAAACACATGGAGACAATTCCATATAGAAACCATTTATGAGTGTATAAACACGAGCATGCATTCAATTCAAAAATACAAGACATAACACTTATCAGAAAACACCAGGTGGGACGTGACTGCTGAGAGGCTTTCTCATTTCCACCCAACCGTAGGCTCAATGAATCCAAACGGATTTACCGCTCGCCACCCTCGAGCTAGACCACGATGTTTGAGGTTCAATTTTCTACTTTCAGCTCAACGAAAGTCAAGGATGAAGGTTACTCTCCTTCTCCTCTGTTCAGAACTCCCTATGTTTCCAGAGTTTCTCCATTTCTTCCCCGCGATCCCTGTTGCGTGTGTTCTCTCTTACCCCCTTACCACACTTCCTCTCTTTCCTTTTCTCTACAAGATTGTGTGTGGCACGAATTTCCCCGTCCGCGATCAGGTCTGGGAGTTGTTACGGATGGACGGTTCACCCCCATCCCCTCATTAAATTTTGAGGATCCTCCCCACCTACCAATATGACATGAAATCCATTCCAGGGTCAAAGAGTTTCTTTGGTGTTTGAGCAAGTAAAATCAGTACGGTACTGGCTCGGTGGAAGTTAACGCAGCCATTCCAGGTCCCTTCCACCACCTCTCATTAGCCAACGTTGTCTCTTTTATCACATTCCCCTCCCAGTAGCCATGCAACACATATTCATAACATAATTTACATTCATCGACCTTTCATAAAAAGGTTTGTTAAATCAAACATTCACGTCTTTGAGTTTGCGATAGTTCTTGGCCAATACAGTTATTTTTACAGACTGGGAGAAACAAGGTGTTACAATTCCCTCCCCCTTAAAGAAACATCATCCTCAATGTTCTATCTATCAATATGACATGTATGTACAAAAGTAAACAAAATCAGATATGCCTGTTTCATGGCATCTTCCATTTCCTAGGTAGCCTCATCTGGGCCAAAATGTTTCCATTGCACCTTGACCTGTGCAATGGTTCGATTCCTGAGTGGGGTTTCCTTTCTATCCAGTATGCATTAAGGTTTTGGCAGGAATTCTCCCTCTGGTTCTACCTGGATCACAGACCAGTCAATTATATGATTAGGATCATTTACATATTTCTTCAATAATGGAACATGGAAAACATTATGTTTTTTTACTGTGGGAGGAAGTGCTAGCCTATATGCTACAAGTCCCAATCTATCTCGAACTTCAAAGGGTCTGCAATACCGAGGTGCCAATTTGGAACAAGCACCAATCCTCGGGGAACTCTTCCTGGGCCTAACTCTAAGATATATGTGGTCTCCCGTCTTGAATTCTCTTGGAGTTATCTTTCAGTCGGCATAACTTTTCTGTCTGTTCTAAGCGACCTTCAGATTATGTTTTATCTGAATCACTTGTTGTTCCATTTCTTTCAGCATGTTGGGTCCAATAGTAATTCTATTTACAGGATTACTCCAACTGATTGGAGTGTTGCATGGTCTACCATAGAGGACTTTGAAAGGACTTGTCTTCAGGGATTCTTGGTAGCCGTTGTTGTAGGTGAATTACACCAGTGGCAAGTAATCTTCCCACTTCTTGGGTTGATGCATTACATGCATTCTTAGCATGTATTCCAATATTTGGTTCACTCTTTCCATCTGTCCATTGGTTTGAGGATGATAGGTTGTGCTAAACAGTAATTTGGTCTCCAGACCAACCATCAAGGATTTCCAAAAGTTGGAAGTAAATTTCATGTCTCTGTCAGACATGATCTCTTTAGGCATACCATGTAGTTTGAATATCTCCTTCATGAATATGTTGGTGATATCTATTGCCTTGCAAGTCGATTTGACGGGGATAAAATGGGTGGACTTGCTCAATTTATCCACCACTACCATGATGGAATCATTCTGTTTGGTTGATGTTGGTAATCCAGTGATGAAGTCCATGGAAATGGTTTCCCACTTCCATTCTGGGATGGGTAGAGGTTGTAATAATCTTGCTGGGTGTCGGTGTTCTGTTTTAACCTGTTGGCATTCTAGGCACTTTGCTAAATTGTTAGCTATGTTTTTCTTTAACCCAGGACAATATAATTGTTTCCTAGTGGTTGTGATCATCTTTTAATATCCTGGGTGACCAATATATGGTCTTTTATGTAGTTCATCCATTATGAACCTCTTCAAGTCGTCATAATCTAGAATATACAATATGTTTCTGTAAGTTAGCAGACCTCCATCTATCATTTGGTATCCTTCATACTTTATTACTGTGGGTTATTGCTCCAGGTACGAGGTCACAGTCTGGAAGAATGTGTCTATTTATTGTGCATTCTTGACTCTTTATTTGACATTCGTCTCGCAGGTGCTCACCACTGCCAGGTGAATTGTTTTCATAATTATGCTAAGGGCATTGACCACCTTATTTTCCTTTCCTTTAACATGTTTGATTTCAAAATCAAACTCACTAAGGAGGGCCATACACCTAGCATGTCTGACATTGAGCTTCGGTTGGTCAAACAGATATCGCAATCCACAATGGTCTGTCATAAGTACAAATTTCCTTCCCAGGAGGTAATGTCTCCACATTTTTAAGGCGTGCACTATGGAAGCCATCTCTAGATCATGGGTCACATAGTTGACTTTGTGCTCATTGAATTTTTGGGATTCATAGAAGACTACACTTCCTCCTTGCATAAGGACTCCTCTAATCCCTTCCTTACATGCATCTGTGCACATGAGGAAGTCATTTTCGGGATCAATGATATTCAACACGGGTGCATGGGTCAGAAGGTGTTCAGGGATTTAAATCTTTCTTCACATTCTTGTGTCTATGTGAATTTAGCTCCCTTCTTCTGGAGGGCAGTGATTGGATAACCAATCTTGGAGAATCCTTTTATAAATCTCCTATAGTATCCTGCTAATCCCATAAAGGATCTGATATCTGAAACATCCTTTCGAGTAGGCCATTCCATGATAAACCTAATCTTGTCAGGATCTACTGCTACTCCCTCTTCAGATATGACATGGCCCAAGTAATGTATTTGCTATTGGAAAAAGTCGCACTTGCTAAATTTGGCATAGAGTTGATGTTCTCTTAGAAATTGAAGCACAAGTCTAAGATGTTCCTCATGTTCCTCTCTATTCTTGGAGTAAATTAATATATCGTCAATGAAAACCAGTACAAATTTTTCTAGGAATTTGCTAAGCACATTGTTCATCAAGCACATAAAAGTGGCAGGGAAATTGGTCAATCCAAATGGTACTACCACAAACTCATAGTGACCATATCTCATCCTGAAGGCAGTTTTGTTGATGTCTTCACCCTTGATTCGGACTTGATGGTATCCAGATATCAAGTCAATCTTTGAGAATATGGAAGCACCCCCCAATTGATCGAACAAGTCATCGATCCTGGGTAAGGGGTACTTCTTCTTTATGGTTACCTTATTGAGTTGTCTATAATCTATGCATAGTTGGAGGGTACCGTCTTTCTTTTTCAAAAACAGGACTAGTGCTCCCCATGGAGACACACTGGGCCGGATATAGCCTCTGTCCATCATTTCTTTTAGTTGTAATTTAAGCTCAACTAGCTCGGGTGTGCTCATCCTGTAGGGTGTCCTAGACACTGGCACCACTCCTGATGCAAGCTCTATCGAGAAGTTAATGTCCCTTCTCGGAGGTAAACCCGGTACCTCTTCTGAAAATACATTTTTATATTCTCTTAGTATGGGGTGGTCTTCGAGGCTTGGTTTGTCATCTTCAACTGATTCCAACACCTATATTGCATATAGTGGACATCCCTTTCTGCAATACTTTCTCATTTGAAGGGCTGATATTCGTCTCACCGAGATAGGTTTTTGGATCCCTTGAAGGGTTATCCTTCTTCCTTCTTCACTTACACATTCTAAGGTTTTATGGTAACAGTCTAGTCTGGCTTTATATGTGGCTAGCCAGTCCATACCAATCAATAGGTCATACGATCCTAGGGTTAATACGTTAAGGGTTTCTTAGGTGGGGAATTCACCCATAGTGAATTGGCAAGATGGTATGACCTCCGCTACCTTTATTTTGGTGCCAGTGGATAACTGTACCAACCATGGCTTGGCGTGTTTATGTGGCTATAATTTACACTTATCAATAGCCTTAGGGGCTATATAACTCGAATTTGAACCAGGGTCAATTATAATAGACACTAGATGGTTGGTGATCATACCTTCCATATCCACCACTGAAGCTTGGTGGTTAGCTTGTTTATTATCCACGGCTGCATAAATTTGGGGCATACTCCTGGCCATGTCATTGACGGTGGTAGCTTCTTGAATGTTGTAAATTATTCGACTGTTCTATTGTCAGTGCGGGCAGTCCCTTAGTAGATCTTCTTATCCACAACCTCGACAATTTAAGGGTTCTTTCTTCGGGTTATCAATCTTTCCTGGGGTAGATCCAAAAGGTTTATTTCCTCTCTGGGAGGGGAAATTATGTTGGTGTACACTTTGGGTTGGGAATCTCATCCTTGAGTCCTTTTTATAGTTTTTAAATCTTGGGGATTTAAACCACTTTTTCTGGAATCCTGAATTATTCTTCTTCTTCCAGCCTTCATGAGGTTATGTCCGATGCCCAAGCTGTTCATAACAATATCTTGCCTTTTGGATAGTATCTTCTAGGGTCTTTGGCTTATCAAACTCAATCCTGTTTTGATAGTCCTTAGGTAGTCCACTGATGAATCGTTGCACCTTTTCCTTTTCTGCCTTTTTATAGGGTACGTACCTCAATAATTCGAGGAATGTGCTGACATATTCCTCTATGGTGCATTGCCCCAGCTTGAGTTCATAGAATTCTTTAGTCTTTTCGTCAAAATACTTTTTCGACAGATACTTCTTCCTAAAGTATTTCTCAAACCGTTCCCATGATAGGTCTTCTTCGTGAATCCCTTTTACGTTCTTAAGGTCATCCCACCGAATGGAAGCCTTCCCATTCAGGTTGAAAGTGGCTACTCGGGCCTTCAAATTTTTTGAGAAGTCAAGGACTCTGAAATACTCCTTTAGTCCAAGCAGTCAAGCCTTCACTTCCTATCCCTTCCTTATTTCACCATCGAAAGAGGGTGGTTTGGCCTTCTTGAATTCTTCGAGATTATGATTTTTGGAATGATATCGCTTCTTCCATTTTCTTCGGGAATAAGAACTAGTTCTGCTACTAGAAGATCCCTCCGAGTCGCTAGTTTCCTTTCCAGAGGAATAGTCCGACGCTCATTCTTTATCTCTGGGGTGAACCTTTCTTGAGGTGCTCCTCCCAGTGTGGCCACTTAAAGAGACATGTTTCTGTATCCCAGGTGGGCTTCGACTTCTCTTTGTCTGTCATTGGTCGACGTGACAGGTGTCAGGTCCATGCTGCAGTTGTCTTTGTATGTCAGATAGGATCTGCATTAAGACTACATTAATCTATGTTTTCTTCTCTTTCTCTTTTATCAACCTCTCATTGTCCGCCTTGTAGCTCCGTAGCTTGACAATGAGGCTTTTCACAATCTCAGCTAGATCTGGAGGTGTTTCTACCACTCTCCTTTCGTTAGAATCTTCATCTCTATTATGGGAGACATCCCCCACTTCATGGTGCGTCACCATTCTATGCATCTGTAGTTTCCCACGGTTGATCATCCGCTTGTTGTGCAAGAAAAACACTTGTTGTTAGTCAACATTATATTCATTCACAATCAGCGCATAATTCATATTTTTCAAATGCATACACTCAATAGAAATTTTCATTCTTTAACTTCGACTTTTTTGATAAAGGGGGTTATGATAGAGAGCTACTCCTTTTAAGAGTACCTCAGATGGAGTTCCCACACAACTCATCCATGAGCCCAAGTAGGACAAGTGTTGTAACCATGCTCTGATACCAATTTATCACACACCCACCATGGCATAATAGGTTTTTTTCACCTTTTTCTCCTTTCTTTATTGAGGGACAGAATCCTCGAGTTCCTACGAGGTCCTATCACAGGCTAGCTCTTCCTGTCGAAACCTTCACTAAACCAATCCATCGGTTCTTTCATTGAAAACCCGTCGTATACAACTCAAGCACCAAGCGCGGGCTTCGCCTCCATGTGATCATCTGTTATGACCCCGGGCCAAGCCAAGAGGCGCCTTTCGTATTTCGCGACTCAGTGATGCCCGAGAGTCTAGTATTTTGACTCTTCAAACCCTAAAACCTGAAATCGTCCCTTTGTTGAGATCGACGGTTGAAAATCTCCTTCCTGATCCAATGTTCCTGGTCATATCAGGACTTCGGTAACCAGGAGTTCCAAATGCAAGCAAGTCGAGTCTTTCGACTCTTCAAACCACGAAACCCAAAATATGATACACGAGTTCTTGTATGAGATCCGACGGTCCTCAATGATATCGATCTGAAGGTCTAGATCTCTACGGAGTTTCATGAATCGGGAGTTCACGATGAAACAACTCCAGATATCCTGTCACTCAAATCCCCGAATTCTGATATGGGAATTTGTGTAGGAGATTGACGAACCTCGTTGATATGGATCTGATGGTCACTATCCCTCTAGAGAATAAGGGCGTTGAAGGACACTCAACCTTAACCCCCTTGCTGTCCTATGAGATCCAATGGATTACGGGGTTTCAGAGCTTTCCCCAAACTCTAACCACTCACCACGCATCTCCTTCGATGGACGGTCTAGATCTTCCCGGAGTTTCGTGAACCGGGATTTCACGACTTGCGAAGATGAAGGGTCTTTCCCTTTGGTTTCTCAGGTGCCAAAACAATGAAATGATGAAACCTATTCACACTAATCTAATTCAGAGTTTCGCATACCGGGACTTTGTGACTTGAGATGATGAAGGGTATTTCCCTTTGGTTTCTCGGGTGTCGAAACATCGAAATGCTGAAACCTATTCACACTAAGCTAATTCAGAGTTTCGCATACTGGGACTTTGTGACTTGCAATGATGAAGGGTCATGCCCTTTGGTTTCTTGGGTGTTGAAACGCTGAAATTCTGAAATCTATTCACACTAAGATAATTCGGAGTTTCACATACTGGGACTTCACGACTTGCGACAACAAAGGGTCTTTCCCTTTGGTTTCCTGGGTGCTGAAACACCGAAATGCTGAAATCTATTCACACTAAGCTAATTCAGAGTTTTGCATACCGGGACTTCGTGACTTGTGACGATGAAGGGTCTTGCTCTTTGGTTTCCTGGGTGTCGAAACGACGAAATGCAGATGAACGGGCCCGAATACCTTGGGACTTTCAGGACATTGACAATTCCACCCTCCTGCCAATGCAAAGGTTAGGGTCGATGGGAAATAGAGCTCCGACATATATTTCAGAGGGTTCTTGAGTAAATTATCCCTAGGCTTGGTGACTTGAGTAAAAGTATTCCTAATTCACCGAGCTATAAATTTGGTGGCAGGGGTAAATTAAACTCGTGGGTTTACTATCATGGTAGTCCTTTCAAGGGATGCACTCCGACTCTGGAGTGCAAGGAATCTTCCCGCGAGAAGTTCCTTCGGGAAATTAAACTAGGGCATACCACGAGCCAAGTAGATAGGACAATTCTTAAGGGAACGAAATCGTATTCTGAACCTACTCATTCTATACATAGAACAATTATGGTCATATAAGTATGAGCATGTATCCCTTGTCTCCAAATCAAAACAAAAGCAAACACTTCCATACAAAAACCATTTATGAGCGTATAAACATGAGCATGCATTCAATTCAAAAATACAAGACATAACACTTATCAGAAAACACCAGGTGGGACACGATTGTTGAGAGGGGTGCTCATTTCCACCCAATCGTAGGCTCAGTGACTCCAAACAGATTTACCACTAGCCACCCCCGAGCTAGAAAACGATGCTTGAGGTCCAATTTTCTACTTTCATCTCAATGGAAGTCAAGGATGAAGGTTACTCTCCTTCTCCTCTGTTCAGAACTCCTTGTGTTTCTAGATTTTCTCCAGTTCTTCCTCACGATCCCTATGGCACACGTTCTCTCTTCCCCCCTTACCACACTTCCTCTCTTGCCTTTTCTCTACAATATTGCATGTGGCACAAATTTCCCCATCTGTGGTCAGGTCTGGGAGCTGTTACGGATGGGTGGTTCACCCCCATCCCCTCATTAACTTTTGAGCAGCCTCCCCACCTACCAATCTGACGGGAAATCCATTCCGGGGTCAGAGAGTTTCTTTGGTCTTTGAGCAAGTAAAACTAGTATGGTACTGGCTCGGTGGAAGTTAAGGCAACCATTCTAGGTCCCTTCCACCACCTCTCATTAGCCATCATGGTCTCTTTTAGTACATCACCCTCCCAGCAACCATGAAACACATATTCATAATATAATTTACATTCATTGACCTTTCATAAAAAGGTCTATCAAATCAAACATTCACGTCTTTGAGTTTGCCATAGTTCTTGGCCAATATAGTTATTTTTATAGACTGGGGGAAAGAGGGTGTTACACTTTCATAAACACTTGAGAAGCAGATGAAGTCTCACCTGAGGTAGAGGCAAGGGGGGTTGTAGGACTCACCCTAGCTAGGACACAGATATGTGATCACAATACTTAACATATCACTTAGTAATTAACATTCATTAGTCTTTGACCCTTATTCACATCGCAGATAAAAACCCTAATTACAGAACAATGGAGTATTCAACAAGATCTAAGCATATCTAACCATTTATCACATAACATCAAATAAATATAGCATTCATTCACGTTATGAAGCACTAAGCTACTACATCAAATGCATATAGCATACATAAAGATTCAACACTAAGAATAAATCACATCAATAACACAAAGAAATCACAACACGGGATATATGTGGTTCAACCCCAGTGTGGGGCTATGCCCACCAAATATTCATCTTCTTTATTATCTTCTTTCAATCTTCTTACATGCACAGAGCCACACAAACGACTCTGCATAGGACAGGAGATCTGTCCACACTTCGCCAGATCCTCCTTCCCCGAGTTTGGCACGACACAGAGCCTTCTTACAATCACTTGCACTTAGCAACCTTTACATATCTTGCACAAATATAACTTATATCTGATGCCTCTTACAATGCCTAGCTAATTATTTATACATTTACAAATGGGGCCTAAGCATTGGTAAACCCATCGGTTGTCATCCCATACCCGTTACATAAGCTATGAACCCAAAAATCCCGCAAAAAGTGGGAGATATCCCGCGATCTCCACTTTTCCTAGGCGCTCCGTCTTCGACCCATCTATCGAAGTCCCAAAAACATGACCAAGATTCTCCAAAACATGGTCGAGGGACAACAGTCCAGGAGAGTTCAATTAATAAAAATTCAGTCAAAGGGAAGCATAATCATGAATGTAGAAATAGACAGAGATGCATTTCTCTAATTGTGTACAATAATTGAGTAAACGAAAGATCGCGTTACATGTTTTATTGCATTGGCAATTTTATGTCTTTCTATGATGATCTAATGAGTTGTAAATATGAATTATTGTTTGATATCAGATTATGTGTGTGTAAGGTTTCCATAATTCATGGTTGCGGGTTCCACATCAAGTTGTGGTTAAATTCTTGTATCAAAGGAAGGAAGATCATGATCTTTTATCACCTATCATCAGACAAGATCGATGATCCTGAGGAGTTGAAATATATCGAGTCAAGTACATGGTTCTAGAGCCATTCGTAATCGTGGTTGAAAACGATAAAGTCCTACTATGTGTGCAGGATGAAACAAAGACCAAAGTACATACGTCAAACCCTTTTTAATGTTAAGGAACATTGATCATCAGATGATGATGATGAGTTAATCGTGACCAATTATCATAATATTCTAATTTCATTTATGCATTTTTAAGTTTGAACGACTGATATTTGGTCTATGCAACCATTTTCCAAAATCAACGACTAAGATCTATTTGACGCTATCATGTATCATCAAGACTTTCTTATATCAAAACTAAAGTCTCAAGGTAAGATTTTCGAGGATGATGCCCTTGAATTTATGATCATTGACGATGATGCATTGATGTGTATCACTGTGTTGACAATAGTTTATCACCAACGACGATATGACCATCCATTAGAAAGGTGATATCAAAAAATATGGAAAGGTACAAGTGGCTTCTTGTCATTGGAGTGAAATCATCGAAGGTTTATTATTCATAACTAGGTAAGGTTGAATACCTGTTTTTTGTCGACAACAATAAAGGTAAATAGAACGACGATGGGATTCATTAGAGGAAAAATATTGAAGACACATGTACAAAAGGAAGTGGTGGTGAGGATGATATTGATTAACAATGAATATTAAAAATGTGGATGAGATCGATGACTTAGGATAGCTAGAGTAGACCCAGTTTCATCGAATCGAGACATTTGAGTCTTGTGCATTTTCTTCCTGATCAAATTCCAATGACGATACATATGTCGTTGGATTGGAATGACTGTGCATTTTATTTTCTCCCTACAGAAAATTCAAACGATGATGCTAGGTACTTGGTCATGGCTCCAAGTCATGTGGGAGGTTTAATGATTGGATTTTAGCACTTGGTAGTAAGTGATTTGAAGTACAGTGCTTGTTATTGGTACTTGATTATGAACCATGTCCTTATCAAGTGTTAGTGTCAAAACATCGAGGATGAATTTTTCAGAGAGGCCCCGTATCATGAGAAAGTCTGACGACGACAATGATATAAGCATAAAGTTGTATTCTTGGGTTCTATGGATGAAGGAATGGGCGTTGATGAGTAAAGGGGTTGGATAATTGTATCTAAAGCATGAGGTCATATAACTTGGTTGTGTGAAGGAGAATGATCATGGCACAAGGAGAAAAAACATTGGGTTTGTGAAGGGAATTTTAGCACCATCTTTGTGCGTGCTAAATTTAAGCACCTGTGTGTATTTTAACAAGAAAATGGATAAAGAGTTCAAGAGTCTATTCAAAAGAGGATTTTTTTTCCTGTATAAATATTAGAGAGTTCTCAAGTGTTGCATCACAACAATGTTGTTTTCTTACTCTGCATACCTGTGGGAAATAGACCGGGTGTGTCATCATTTTTGGTATCATAGCATAAGTATGCTCTTTGGAGGTACTGGACAAAGTGGTGAGTAAATCGGGTTTTCTTTATTTATATTTATATTAGCTATGGACATAAATTGTTGTTTGAAAGTAGCATCTGTAGAGGAAGATATCGTGACAATGATTTACGACTTGGAGGATGTAACATAAAAAGGGATTGGATGTACATTGTCTTAGTGAAATTAAAAAAGGGAAGATACAAAAGGAATCCTGTTAGTAGTAATGAAAATGTACAAAGGATACATAGTGAAGAGACAAAGTCCAGTAGAGGGACTTTGAGACTGCAGAATTGAGGTCATTCCAACCAAGGAGAAGAGTTGGTAGAAAATATTTTGAAACATATCTTATAGGTATTGATATGGTGTTTTTATAACTGAATCGAGTGAAAACATATTTATGTTTGCAGGTATCAGCAAGAGGAGATAGAAATTGTTAGCAACCCTTATAGATAGTAAGTTGTGATAGAAAGAGAAAGAGGGAGAAAAATAGCTCTCAAGTGACAAAGATTGTAGCAGAAAGAACCTTGCAACAAGGGATGATGTAAACACTTTCAGTTGAGGATTGGGAGTGAAGATAACAACAATATTTCTCAGAAGAGTGTGAGTAGGTGAAGAATCAAAAGAAGAGATGAGGATGCTCATAAGGTTCCAGAGGAGAGAACTAGAAGGATACCTAGAGGTCAAGTTCATAATGGAATCTTAATTAGGTATTGAGTGGCAAGGTGCAGAGACTTACTACACATGAGGATTCATGCAACTCATAGTGGGAAAGGAGAAGATCACAAAAGAAGGATATTAAGATGACTATTGATAGTCATTTAAGAGGTTTAGAGAGAATCCACAACAAGAGGAAAAAGAATGCCAGAGCACATGCCAGAGAGAAGATGATTCAAGAACATTTTGACATAGAATTTACAGATTTAAAGGAGAGACTCAATATAACTATGGATTTGTTGCAGGAAATAAATGAATAACAAATACAAGGAAGGAATGAGAATAAGAGGTTTAACTGGCCTATTGTACATATATATGTAAAGAAGTTGAGACAGATCTTGAGTGCTTGTATGGAGGAAGAGAAACTCAAAGGAACTGAGTTTAGACAGAGGTCAAGAATAGATGGAAAAGTTCACATCTGTGAACTAGAGCAGGGATCATTCATTGGAGAGGATGATTGATCAGATATATTTTCATCGTGACTTATAAAGAATTGCATTAAATGAGCATAAAATAAAGTGCACCATTAAAGAAGGAAAAGATAAAAAATGAAGAGACATAATCATCAGATATGAACACAAACCCTTGATAACAGAGTTCGTTGGTGGACTACATCTCCAGGTCCTGCTCTCAAATGGGTAGGATTTTTCATTAACTCAACAAAATAACTTAGAAAAATACATAAGTATACCTCATTATGAAATCAAGCTGCAAAAATAATGATCAGATAAGAAAAAAAGCAACACCACTGAATTTGTGGTGTCAGATTACCCAAAAATGACTATCTCCATTCCTTGATCCGACTCTGGCACTCGTAGGCCCAAGAAGAAATTCATCTCGATTTGTGTGCCCTCAGCAACCTACAATAATGATTGTAATTACATATAAATGAGTTCCCAAATGGTCATACAGTCCACGTGCCTTCCCCCTCGATGACTGGGTGAATGCAACATTTAATAATTAATTTAGGCATTGGTTACTATGTAACACCCACAACTTGTTGGTTAGGGTGGATTCATTAAGGCATAAGTGTGGGAGGAGGTCCCGTGGTCAAACCTCACAGACTCCCCTTTTGGATTTTTATTTGTTATATGGTATATATATAATGTGACCATTCCACCAAGTTTAGTGGTGTCTCCATAATCATATCCAAACAATATAACTCTGGCTAGGGTTGGCATGGTCCGCCAGATTTGGTGGACCCGCCAACCATTTTTTTCCAAATATTTGTTCACGGGTTGTCCTTGGGAATTTCTCGCCTTCCACATGGTAGCCTCTAATTGGACCATGTTGTGGCCCCTCACTATTCCATTCTTCCACCTGCCAAGTCATCATGCCACGTCGGTGCCACATCAACATACATAATGTACATATGTCATGTAGCACAATCTCATTAGTCCACAGATTGGTCCTAAAATGTCAAAACTGGGTGACACATGGCAGCCTTAAGTGCTACCACGTAATAATGTTGACGTAAACATGCCATGTGTCACCTTCCTACACCTTCCACATGTATTTTATGGATGATGATGTCAACAGTATGGATGTTGACTCATCCCCTGCTGACTAGACTAGGTTGACCAAAATTTGACCGTGAATATATTTCAATCTGTAACTCCGTTTGACAACCTGTTTGCTCCATTAGAAATATTGCGATGCTCTCTTCGCGGTCATGTCATTTTCACTGAGTTTTGGGAACTTTGTATTTTTTCTCTTTCTCTATCTATTGAAGCCATTCTGAGCATCATGAGTTGCCTCTGTGAGTTCTAAGTTGTTCTTATCCTTATATGGATCCTTTTTGGATCATGCCTTACCACTGAGAGCTTTTTGGACCACCAAAATATTTACGCAATCAAGAGGTAAGTGAGGGAAGATTCCCCTCACTTTGTCCTTCTCTATCCACTTTACGCAATCAAGAGGTAAGTGAGGGAAGATTCCCCTCACTTTTAAGCCTACTCGAAGATAATCAACATCACCCTTTCATGAAGTCCTCATCCTCCTATCCAAGATGATATCTTCCTGTAACTCATCCAAGTACTCAGGTGAAAATTCATCAGTTGAAGGTATTGAAACTTCCTCATTTGATCCATGATTATGGGAGGCTCAAAAAGTTTCAAGTTCTCAAGGTTCACAACTAAGTAAATATTCATGTAAGGTGGAAGCTCTAGAAAAAAAGCATTGGTACCACTTTTCTCCAAGATAGTGAATGGTCCATAACAAATGATCTTGAGTTTATTTCCTTCACCCTTCAATCTCTCCTTACTGATGTGAAGCCATACCTAATCTCCAACTTGGAAATGATGATCAACCCTGTGCTTTTCATTCCGAGCTTTATACTGTGCTTGAATTTTCTCCAACTGTTCCCTGACTTCTTGATGTATCTATTGGATCCTCTAAATGAAATTGCAGGCTCTATCCTTTGTTGGTTCGTCATTCACATAGGCATCTCTCCCATACATAAATTTGAAAGGAACCTTTGGTAGGTACCCAAAACATGTCTCAAAAGGAGAACTCTGAGTGTATGAATGTCAAGCTTGGTTGTAAGAATGTTGTACATAGGGTATTTGTTCATCCCATAACTTGGGATGCTTGTTGCAGTGGCCTCGAACCAAAAGTACCATTGTTCGGTTTACCACCTCTCTTTGTCTGTCGGTCTATGGATGGAAAGCAATGCTCCTCTTCAATTTGGTGTCCATCATCCTCCACAAGCTAGTCCAAAATTCCCTAAGGAATAGAGTATCTTGATCTGATACAGTGGATGTGGGTAACCCAAAGTGAACCCAAACATACTAAAAGAAGAGATTAGCAGTCTTCTCAACAATGATCTACTTTCTACATGGCATCAAGATACACATCTTGTTGAACCTATCCACTACAACATACAAATAGTCATGACCCCCTTTGGTCATTGGTAAACCCCCTACAAAATCCATGGAGATAATTTCCCATGGATGGGATGGAACGGGAAGTGGTGAGTATAGCCCCAGTGTTCTATTAGTGGGATTACAAGTAGAACACATCACACACCCCTTTACATATTTAGTTACAATTTCTTTCATTTGAGGCCAGTAACAAAACCTATGCAAATGAGCCATAGTTTTTCCTACCCAAAAATTCCCAGACACAAGAGAAGTGTGAGATTCTCATATTACATGGACTCATTCACTTGTCGGAATACATAGTTTTCCAAGAGGGTAGAGTAGCTTTCCCTGTAGACAATAGTTCTCTACCTGTGCACCATGGGTTTGCTTCACATATACTTCTTTAAAATCTTCATCGATGGCATAACGTTCTACATAGCTATCATGAGATAAAGAAGTGTTCAAAATAATAGAACCAACAATAGGAGGTTTAGAAAGCATATCATCTACCTTATTACTTGTACCTTTTTTGTACTTGATTACCAAATGAAATTGTTGTAGAAAGCCCATCCATCTGTAGTGTCAAGATTGTTTCAATTTGGTTTCTGCTTGGATATACTGTAAGGGTTGGTGATCTGTATGTATGCTTGTTTCCTTCACTAACAAGTAGTTCTTCCATTTCTTTACGCTTTGGACTAATGCATACAACTCTTTATCATATGTAGGATAGTTAACAACAACTTGGTTAAAATTTACAGAGTCTTAACAAATAATCTTACAATATTGCATCAATACTACACCCATGGCATATCCACTGGCATCTATCTCGATATCAAAAGTATGTTGAAGATTTGACAGTGCTAATAATGGTGCGGTACTGATCTTCTCCTTCAAAATCTTGAAATATGTTTGCTTCTTTCCTTCCCACTGAAAAGTGTTCTTCACACTGGTTAAGGAATGCAAAGGAGATGTTATAAAGGAGATCTTGGAAATGAATCTCCTCCAATACTGGACTGCACCTAAGAAGCTTTGGACTTCGGTTACACTTTTTCTCTTGGGCCAATTTACAATTACATCAATTTTGGAAGGATCGATTTTTTATTGTTTGCCTCCTACAATATGACCTAAGTACACAAGCGCAGTCTTGCCAAATTCACATTTAGACAATTTTACATACAACTTTTCCCTTTGCAAAGTATCCAATACTTTCTATACATTCCTTACATTTTCATCCCAATTCCCGCTAAAAATAAGAATTTCGTCTAAATATACAAATACAAAGTCATCTAAGAAAGGCCTGAATACATCATTCATCACATGCATGAAAGTTGTCAGAGAATTACAAATCCCAAACGACATAAGCAACCACTCAAACAATCCCTATTTGGTTTTAAAGGAAGTTTTCCATGCGTCCTGTTCCATGACCTTGATTTGATGATATCCACTACGCAAATCCAACTTAGTGAAATAAACAACATTCTTCAATTGATTAAGTAAATCATCTATACGAGGAATAGGGTATCTATTTTTCACCATGATTTTATTTAAGGCCCGGTAATCGACACACATTCACCATGTTCCATCCTTCTTTGGCACCATCATGATCATATAACCATAAGGATATGGAATGGGCTTAATGAACCCTTGATCCAATAAGCCCTGTACCTTATTCTTGATCTTTGTCATCTCCACAACTAACATCCTATACATGCCCATATTAGAAAGAGGAGAATCTTGCTCAAGACGTATCTCATGTTGGATTTCCCTCTTAGGAGGTAATCCATCTGGTTCCTAAAAAATATCATCATACTTAGAAACAATATCAATTAATTCCTTTTTATGAGATGGACCACACCCTTGGAAAGAGTCAGATGTCCCGACATATTTCTCTCTAATGAAAATTAGTACATATCTCTTATTAGTGTTTATGGGTCTTTTCATTTTCCCTACCCTAGCAAGTGTTGTATTTACCCTCATGATGTGAGCTCTAACAATACATTCCACTCCCCCTTTAGTAAGGTGGTATTTTTTCTCATGATGAAAGAAGACTACTTTTCTATCATAAAGATAAGGACTTCCCAACACTATGCCACATATATCAAGTGGTACAACATCCAAATCCACTTCATCCATCAAATTTGAAGAAATAACAAATATGATCCTACATTGTTTGGTGACATTAAGTTTTTCTTTATTACATACCCAACCAAGAGGATAAGGCTTCAGATGCGGGTTCATTTCAAGACCCATCTTCTTGACAAGTGCTTCAGATATTAAGTTTACTTGGGAACCCGGATCAAATAATGTATCTATCTTAGTGTGTTTAGATACAACTCTTATGTGAAATAATTCATTCCTCTTTCGTTCATCAACATGAGATTCATTATTGGAACTTGAACTAGCATGAAGGGAATATTTACCTTGTACTCCAACCACTGTGAATCGGAACCAAGATCTTGTTGCATTGTAGGAACGATTTTTGTCTTCCCCTTTCCACCGAACTGTTTCGGTTTCTTTTTTGGATGCAGTTTCCAACGTTGTTCTTCATCATGACCACTTTTCTTGCAATGAGTGCAATATGGATTTCCTGCTTCTCTCATCACTGTGGCAGTCTTCTTGTCCTTCCTTTTAAACTTGTTAAATTTTTTATGTGGGATATTGGAAGGTTTATTTCTAGGATCTTCTTGAACATGTTTCCCCTTGTTCTCAACGTGAGTGGCTTGCACAAAAAATTCATCAAGACTAGTGGGGTTAAGAAAGAGAAAAGTATGATGCATATAATTGTGAAGTGTGCCAGTATACTTCATTAAATTTTCATAAGAATCCAAAGTAATATTTAATGCAAGATATTTCTTCCTAAATTATTCTGTGAAACTTTGTACAGTTGGACCTTTACTTTGCCTTCAATTTTGCTATTCCATCATTTCTTTATGTAAATACCCTAATGGATAAAATTGATTCCTTTTTGCTGATTTAAATTCTGACCATGAGGAATAAATATTACCACACTTACTTCTGTCCCGAAGCTTGATCTCCCACCATACAAGAGCTGTGACTTCCAACCAAAGAGAAGCCAATTGCACTCTAACCTCTTCTTCATCAATATGTTGGACACATAAATACACTTCAACCTATCAAATCAAATTATCTAGCTTTTCAGGATTATCGTATCCATTAAACATAGGTAAAGAAAATTTTACATCAATCTTCAATAATGGTTTCTTAAAAGAGGATTTATATCTAGAATGATCAGAATGACTAGAATGCTAAAAGGAAGAAGAAATACAACTTAAAGGTGAAGAGAGAGGCTCAAGAGGATATCCTCCAACCCCTTGGTTTATCGAAGCATCATCATCTACACGTTCTTCCTTTTTATTCCCTTTATTCTTCATCCTCTTCTCATAATCTCCATACATTCCTTCAACCATTTCTGACATGTGATAAAAGACCATGTGAAATTTTTTCTCCTGTTCATCACGCTTATCTTCTTCTTCCATTTTCTTCCTTCAGGATGCACGACCAACTTCAGTATTGAAAGTCTTAAGAGCTCCTTCACCCTGATTATGCTTGGCCCTAGTAAGCATTCACACTAAAAAATTCAAGTCAAAGACGAATGCTCTGATAACAACATGATCTCGGATCTTTTCATCGTGACTTATAAAGAATTTCATTAAATGAGCATAAAATAAAGTGCACCATTAAAGAAGGAAAATATAAAAAATGAAGAGACATAAGAATCATATCTAAACACAAGAACTTGATAACAGAGTTCATCTCTGGTGGACTACATGTTTTGGTCCTGCTCTCAAATGGATAGGCTCTTTCATTAACTCAGAAAAATAATTTGGCAAAATACATAAGTATATCTCATTCTGAAATCAAGCTACAAAAAAATGCTCAGATAAGAAAACAGATAGCACCACTGAATTTGTGGCACTGAATTACCAAAAAATGACTATCTACATGCCTCGATCTGACTTTGGCACTCTCAGGCCCAAGAAGAAATTCATGTCGATTCTCGTGCTCTCTGCAACCTACAACCGTGCACCTCCCCCCTCGGTGAATGGGTGAATGAAACATTTAATAATTAATTCAGGCATTGGTTACTATGTAACACCCACAACCTGTTGATTAGGGTGGATTTGTTAAGGCGTAAGTGTGGGAGGAGGTCCCGAGGTCAAACCCCACAGATTCCCCTTTTGTATTTGTATTTGTTATATGTTATATATATAATGTGATCATTCTTCCAAGTTTAGTGGTGTCTCTAGAATTGTATCGAAAATATATAACTGTGGCTAGGGTTGGCGTGGTCTGTCAGATTTGGAGAACATTCCAACCATTTGTTTTCTAAATTTTTGTTCATCGGTTGTCCTTGGGCATTTCCCACCTGCCACATGGAAACCTCTGATTGGGCCATGTGGAATACCCTCATTGGTCCATGCTACCACTTGCCAAGTCAGCATGCCATTTTAGCACCACATCAATACGCCACATCAATGTATAGATTCCACATGGCACAATTCGATTGGTCCACAGATTGGTCCAAAAATGCCAAAAGAGGGTCACACGTGGCAACCTTTGGTGTTGCCACATCATCATGCCACATGTCACATTCCTTCTCATTCCATGTGTGATGTACAGATGTTGACGTCATCTATATGGATGCTGACTCATCCCCTGATCACTGGGCTAGGTTGACCAAACTTTGACCGTGAATATATTTCAATCCGTAACTTTGTTTGACAAGACATTTTCACCATTAGAAATATTGCGATGTGTTCTTCACGATCATTTCATTTTCACTAAGTTTTGGCAACTTTGAATTTTTTCCCTTTCTCTGTCTATTGAAGCCATTTTGAGCATCTTGAGTTGGATATGTGAGTCCTGAGTTGTTCTTAGCCTTCTCTGGATCATTTTTGGATCAATGATGATTGATATGGTTAATGTAGACCTATGGAAAGTGTCATGGACTGTCGTGAAAGTTCATAGCAACATTTGAGGATGATGTGAGAGGCATCAAACGAGACCATAAGATATTATGTTTTTAAAACTAATGAAATGTGTATGATTTCAGGTTATGAAGATAAGAATCTACCAGAATATATCATAAGATATGAAGGAGGTGAAGAATTTCCTCATGAATTCATAGAGGATATATATATCCATAAATTTGTTTCGTCAGGAGGCAAGACAAAATTTCCTCATAAAATTTGTGAAGTGGGAGAACATGCATGTGCAAAGAGCGCAAGTGTTGAAGAGGATGAATATGTGAAGGTAACAATGATTTGTATTAGAGATACTCCAGATGATGAAGTATAAGGAATATTGGAAAGGTTTATGTAGGATTACAGTGATGCAGGAATGGAAGATGAAATGAAAATAAAGAATTATGACATTGTTAAAGATTATTTGTGCAAGATCATGGAGGAATCCTTACAAAAAGGTGTAAATTATTTACAACAAATACGTCATTTTAATAAAATCAAAGAACATAATTTGTTTGGGAAATCATGTAGAGTAACATGAAGCATAGAGATATGCATTATTGGTCACATAAATTGTTAGTTAATGAGAAGTATCCTCAAGAATTTGAAGACAGGAAGAGGTGTGAAGACAAAGAGATGCAAGGAAACATAAAAACAAATTATGAAAATTTGCAGCAACCAAATCGCATGAATGGTGTGTACCAACAAAACAAAAGACTAGAAATTGAGTTGGAAAAGTTGTTGGAGCATTTGATTAAATTCTCCAAGTGGAAATACCATAGGAGGAAGAAGAAGAGAAACATGCCAGTACATATTCTTAAATAAAGCAAGGATTTTGAACAATAACAAAGTAAAGTATGGGATCCTGAAAGGTTGCAGACAACAACAATGCAACAACATGGAAGAAAAACAAGTGAGCAACAACATAAGTTTTGGGATCCATGAGGAATTTAGTAATTAAAGACTCATGGTCAGGAGATCATGAAATTTGTTAACCTCGGGAGTCTGATGCAAGAGAATTTTTCTTTCTAGAATCAATGTTGTTGAGAAGACCTAGGGGGTTCCTGAAATTACTAAAGGGAGTGGGTTCCCTTAATGGGCTTTATTGTATTTTCTTAATTTTGTAATTATATTCTAGAAGGATAGGGTTTGTTTTCCCTAATCATGATGTAAATGGATTAATTGAGAAAATTGATTGGATTAGGTGGGTTTTTCTAAGTATGGAGGATTCAATCAAATTGATCCTTATCAATTATAGAATATTGGAGTGCTATTATTGTAATTAGTTCCATGTTATTAGGAGTTTTTTTGATTTAGCTGGAAGTGTATCCTCTATGCATAAATTGTAACCCTTTGGGCATAGAGGTGTGGCCAAAATTGGTGAAGAATCGAGCCTAAGGAGTGTGGCATATTTAGTGGAGAATCTGGCCAAGGTTGAGGAGAGGCAGATTAATGGAAATTGAGTCAAAGGGTAGAATAAGCCTAACTATAGAATAAAAAAAAGATGCATTTCTAAAATTTTGTACAATATTTAAGTAAACAAAAGCACTGTGTTATGAGTTTTATTACATTGGGATTTTTTTTTCTTTCTGTGATGATCTACTAAGTTGTAAATCCGAACTGTTGTTTCAGAATAGATTTTCTGTGTGTATGTTTGTTTCCCTAATTCAAGGTTACAGGTTCTAGATCAAGTTGTGGTTAAATCCTTGTATCAAAGGAGGGATGATCATGATCTTTGATCACCGATCATCGGATGAGATCAATGATCCCGAGGAGTTGAAATAGATTGGGTCAAATGGATTGCTTGGTATCCATTTGTAATCATGGATGAACAAGATAATTTCAAGCTTTGTGTATAGGACGAAACAAAGACCAAAAGACATAAGTTGAATCCGTTTGTAATGTTGAGGAACACTGATCGTCCAATTAGGATGATGAGTTCATTGTGACCATTCATTATAGCGTTTCAATTTCATTTATGTGTTTTTATGTATGGATGGCTGAGATTTGTTCATGGAAACACTTTTCCATAATCAACAAATGATATTTATTCAGTGTTCTCATGTATCATCGACACGTTTTTATATCAAGACTCAAGTCTCAGGTTAAGATATCCAATGATGATGCCCTCGAATTTATGATCACCGAAAATGATGCATTCATGTGGATCATTGTACTGACAACACTTTATCATCGATGACGATATGACCATCCATAAGAAAGGTGATATCAAAATATCCAAAAATACACCTGCGGATTTTTTTCGTTGTAGAAAAATTGTCGGAGGTTTATTGGTCAGAACTAGGTAAGGTTGAATACATGTTTATTAACGATGAAGGTAAAGGTAAAAAAAATGAATTGTGGGATTCAATCAAGGAAGATGATCGATGGTATATGTATAAAAGGAAGTGGTGGCGAGGATGATCTTAATCAATGACAAAGATTAAAAATATGAATGAGATCGATGGCTAAGGACAGCTAGAGTAGACATGGTTTCATTGGATCAGGACAGTTGAGTCCTATGGATTTTATTCCCTATCAAATGCCAATGATGATACATATGTCATTAGTTTGCGATGAATGAGAATTTTTTTTTCTCTCTACAGAGAATTCTGACGATGATGATAGGTTCTTGGTTATGGCTCAAGGTCATGTGGGAGGTTTAGCACTCGGATGTTATCACTTGGTAGTAAGTGTTTGGGAGGTCAGTGCTTGGTTTTAGCACCTGGTTATGAACCATGGTCTTATGAAGAGTTAGTGTCATCACACCGATATTGAAATTTTCGGAGAGGTTCTGTAGCACAAGAAAGTCTAATGATGACAACGATCTAGGCATAAAGTTGTAGTCTTGGGTTCCATGGATGAAGGAGCGGATGTTGATGAGTAAAGGGGTTGGATAATTGTGTTGGGTTGTTATATTATTTGTAGTGAAAGCATACGAGGTGGATATACTAACCTTCAATGTTGAATGAATCAACAACAAGTCAATGTTTGAGGTGGCTCAATTGGGTAAAGATGAAGTCGAAGACATCGAAAAAAAGTCGAAGTTCGAGATGGTCCGATCGAGTCAAGTTGAATTTGAATACATAGAAAGAAATTTGAAGAGGCCAACTGAAAATATTTCGATAGGTGGGCGTGCAAAACCCAACTAAATACCAAATGAAGGCTGACTGGTAGTCAACTAGTAACCTGAATTGGTAGTCGATTGTAACAGAATCCCGATATTCACAGTATTTGTAGCCAATGATCTATGTGAATCTATAAAAAAAATTTGGGAACCTTTTATTAATATTTTTTCCTACTGTAAATCCTATAAAGAAGGCATGTTGTGTTACTGTAAAAGATGATGAATCGCTAATCATAATTGTAGAGGTTGTTGGTTATGTATATGTAATTCAAATTGGCTATAGGGTTGTTCTTGTGTAAATAAATAGGGTATGACGTCGATTGTGTATTAGGTGTCGACCAAGGTTAGGAATGTAACCTTTTATTATGAATGAATAAGACAAGAAGAGAGTAGAATGCTCAAGGAATCTTGGTTTTCTCGATTTGGGTTTCTAGGGTAAAATCTATGTGTACTGTGAAATTGCTTTGTCATTTACTTTCTTGTTTAAATATTTCTTCCTCTCTTCTTCTATGTTTAGTGTGGAAGTGTCCCTCATTTCCTAACATGTGTTATTATAGGTTGGTTTAAAAACCTTGTATCTGAGATAAACTCTCGGTTCGGTAAGATTTGTAAGTCAAAAATACTTAAAGATTGTGTTTAAAGAATGACGAGGAACTAGATAATAGAGATTGAAATATTCAATGGCCAAAATTTTGAGCTTTGGAAGATTAAAATTGAAGATATCCTTGTAGATTAAGAATAATGGGAAATAGTCTGTCCAGGTACCATGCCGACAGGTATGTCGATGGAAGAATGGGAGAAAATTGAGAGAAGGGAAAGGAGTATGATTCACCTTTGTATTGCAGATTTGGTACTGCTGAATGTCTCGGGTGAATATTCATCCAAAAAATGGTGGGACAAGTTAGGAAGCTTGTAGCAGTCAAAATCCATGGTAAATAAGTTATTTCTCATAAAGAAACTTTATCTTCTAAGGATGGGTGAGGCAAGTTCGATGACTCAACATTTAAATGCATTTAATACCAATTTAAGCCAATTATATTTTGTGGATATTAAAATCACCGAGGAGGAGAAATGTGTTAGCCTAGGATGTTATTTTACATAGTCCTTTGATAGCTTAGTCATGGATATATGGAGTAATACAACCAAATTAGCGCTAGAAGACATGGTTGCATCTCTATTTTCAGAATAAATGAGAAGGAAGAACATTGACGGATCGATCAAAGAAGCATTAAGTGATGAAAGGTTGTTGGCATAGAGGCAGACCTAGGGTTCAACGCTTCAACAAAGTACCAACAAAACCCTAACTATTGACCCTTTCGGCAACACCTTCCAAGCAGATGAAGTCTCACCCGAGGTAGAGGTAGGGTGGTTGCAGGACTCAAGTGTATGCAACCTTGCTGGGACACATATCTGTGATTACAACACTTAACAAATCACTTAGCAGTTAACATTCATCTGTATTTAACCCTTATTCACATCGTAGGTTGGAACCCTAGTTACAGAGCAACGCAGTATTCAACAAGATATAATACATCCCAACACTTAGCATATAGAAATAGATCAGACCTATCATTCATTCACATTACTAGAACCAATCTACTATATCAGATGCATATAATATATATCATTGCACGAAGCTTAAATCACATCAATAACATAACAACTATAATGCACAAAACACAGGATATACGTGGTTCACCCCAATGTGGGGCTACATCCACCAACTCTTCTCTTCTTTCAATCTTCTACAAGCATAGAGCCATAATAACCCACTCCGCATAAGACAGGAGATATGCACACACCTCGCGAGACACTCCTTCCCCGATCTAGGTTCAAGTACAAAGCCTTCTTACAATCTACAAACAAGCTTCTTACAATCACTTGCACTTAGCTCTGCAAGTTATTAACACATAGTATGCACAAAGCATCCACAATTGTTCACACTTAGCTCACCGACCATATTACACATATATGTATCTCTTACTTACATCTCTTATATTTATATTTATACATTACAAAAGGTCCTAAACATGGGTAAATGCATGGGTCCACATCTCATACCCGTTACATAAACCCTAAACCCAAAAATGTCCTAAGAAGGGGTCGATATCCCACGATCTCCACTTCGCCTTACGCTCTGCCTTCAACCAGTCTATCGAAGTCCCAAAATTGGTCAAACATGACCAAGGTTCTCCAACACATGGTCAAGGGTCAAAAGGCCCCCAACACTCACCTGTGACGCATCCCGAGTGACTCTGATTTGGGTAACTCTGCCTCAAATGCCTCGATAATGGCTCAAGATGATTCAACCTGTTTCTTCACTAGAACCTCCTCCTCAGAAAACTCTTGAATGATATTCTCCATTACAGGTCCTTCCAAGCATTGTTCCACTATGGTGACCACTTGTTCCATTTATGCACCTCATCCTTCAACTTCCTCAAAAAGTATGCAAGATGCATCCTATACTGACTGGAGTTGCTAAGCCACTTCCATGACCTTACTCTGTATGGAATGGAATTTTTGTTGAACCATGCATTGTTCCTGGGATCATTTCATCCTCTCGACAGCAGATAGTGGCATCAACTGCGCTTCCACCATTGTTACTTACTACTTGGCCACCTAAAGTTGTGACTTCAGTGTCCTTAGTTCAGGGTCCTCTGCAAGGCACTCGTAAGTCTGTGCACTTTGAATGCTGAGATATTTACATTATAAGGCCAATGTTTTGATTCTCTAGACTGCACTTCAGGTAATTTATTCTCTCTGGTCTCGCACTTCCTGCAGAGTTCTTGGCATTGCTTATAACTCCAGTTCTCCTATCCTCTGTTGGAGCTGTTGAATGGCTTCGACAAGCTTCCCTACTTGGATTTCCACTAGGTCTTCTTCCATCTGTTCTAAGCCCGTCATAGAGCGAAGTTCTCTAGTGACTTATTCTTTAACTCCAATCTTCTCTATGAGAAACCGTTCCTTCTCCTTCTGGATCTGTGCTCTATCCTCTACAAACTTGGCTTGGATGTTGTCTTTATACTATTGCGCAACCCAAAGTTTCTCTATGGATTCCTCTTTTGCTTTCTTTAAGGCCTCTGTGGCCTTCTCTTTTTCTTCTTGAACACAACGAAGGTGAGATTTGGTTGCATATGCTATTTAGCATAGCTAGGCAAGATCATCTCCCAAATTTGTTCCTTCTTATGACGGGGGTGTAGTAGACACTGCGCGGCTAGAGTAGAGGGCTTGTTGTACCCCTTTCATCTCTGCTTCAATTCTTTCATACATGGTATCTTGTTTGGCTTCATTGCATAATAAGATATCTTTTGAGGTATCTGGGACATCGATGATGATGAAATCTATGTCATTCATCGTTAACACAGTCTGCATCTGTCGTTTAGTAGCTTTGGACTTCTTCCGCGATGTAGGTTTGGTGGGGGAAACCTTTATTTTATTGGAGGTATTAGCTTCATCAATAGGATCCCTAGGCAGTGTTACTTCTCCTTTTTTTATGCTTTTCTTATTCTCCTTTGTCCTCTTCTCTGTCTACTTCATCATCACCCCCCCCTCTAGGTGAGTATGAAGAGGTCTCTTTTGATGCATTGTTCAGGTCCTGTACCTATTCATTTTTCTTCCTTTTTCTATTGTTGGGTGCATCATACTCTTCATGAGTAACCACATGACCTCCGATGAGGTCGAGGTTAGATAATTCTTCCTGGTCGACCAGTATAAGGAATTTTGCAGGCCATTCCTTAGTGATTTGTTCCATGTCCTCCTGTGTGAGTTTATAGTAACTCTGTAACTCTTCTTTATGTTCATCTATTTGCATGGAACTTCACAAATGGTCTGAACCTGTGCAGGGTGTTCGTCATCATCTGAGGGAAAGACTCAATAGCCATCTTCAACTGCAGGTAGTAGGTGTGGAACACCACATTTGAATTTCATTGTTTCTCCATGCCGCTTGAATACCAAAGTGTGGTGAACTTCGCAGCTAAGGGTTCTGATGGCTCAATCTTAGGGAAGGTCGCACCTTCTAGAATTTCCCAAGAAATGAAAGCAATGAGGATCAACAACCAACTGAAGTGGAACTCATAGCCCTAATCCTGAGCTTCATGACAGTGTTTCTCTAACTGGTTGACGAGGTAGCTTTCCCAGTTCATTTGTATCCCTTCCATGCATTTTCCCGCAAGGTCAACAATGAACCCTGTAACCTGCATGGGTCTATTCTTCCTTACTAGATTACTAGTGATCAACTGGCAGGCTAGGTACACTGCACCATTATGAATGGAAGCTACCTTGTACCCTCGCTTCCCCTTTTCCACAATCCCATAGGTATCTTTAATTTCTACGCAAGGGCACGATCTGCAACCTTCTCTAGATAAAATTCTTGTGGGTATGGTCCTTGCATGCTTAATCCGGTGATCTGATGGATCAACACCAAATCTATGGTGATGCGCCTTTCCAACCACATATAACCGCCATGGAAGAAAGACAATAGGATATTAACGCACACATTAACCTCCTGATGCCTTCCAAAGTGTGGTAATTTCATCAAATTCATAATAGTGGACTTCACAATGTCCATAGTCCATGACTGGGGGATGATCTTTGAATTCTTCCCCTTGGTCCTGGTTAAATACTTATGTGGGGTGAAAATTCCATGGTTCTTGCAATCTCCCAAGTTGAATTCACTGATATTCAATGTCATGATTTGTCCTAACTATGGTCCTACTGTATGTATCCCCTTTGGGAGGTATGCAGTAATCACGGTGTAGTCGAAGTCCCTTGGGACACTATCACATCTTACCACGCCAACCAAAGGTGGGATATAATCGGTTAGGATAGAAGGGATGAGCTTCACATTTTCCAATTCATCGTGGTGCTTGGTTTGTTTCTTTTTTGCAGCTCGGGATGGTCCAGATCCATGAGCAGTTGACGAAGATGCTTGGACTCCTCTCGTCGACGAGGCTTGGAATCCTATGGACATGACCTTATCAGCCATGAGGTCTATGAGGATCTCTTCAATGGATTCCTATACTTCACTGAAGTCACCCAACATGCACACTCAAGATCAGGCATCTCAGGTTGGTGATCAAATACTCGATGTAACAGAACGAGTAGTGAGGTCTCAAATAATCACAACACGAAAGCAACTAGTTCTTTGTGGGATCAAATAATCATTGTTTGCAAAAATTTTCTTGGTGCAACGCTCGACGGGATAAATAGAAAACATCATAATAGAATCCTCCAATGGGAAGGAATGCCTCAATCACTACAATTCCATCTATTATGTCATAGTCCCAATGGTCCAATCATGATCTTTTTGGCCATAACTGCAGTTAGAGCCATTTTGGAGCATCGAGATAACGGTCGGGACACTTCCAACGGTCATATTTCTTCGCCATGGTGAAGTGTCAATGTTTGTTGTTTTGATATCCCGACGAAGTTCCAATTCTACAAACCTTCCTTCTACGAAGTCCACCCTCAAAATTCCTGTATTTTTTCTAACTTTTCTTTCTTCTTGTTGATATTTCTGGCTTTCTTTCCTGTAATCTAAGTCACTGGTTTCCTATTTACATTATTGTTCTTATCTCCTCTTGGCATAGTAACTTCGCACTGTGGAGGATTTTTCATAGGGTTTGAGGGTAATACTTCTTCTCTTTCTGGGGTAGGTGCTCTACTCTCTTGTACAAGCAAGTGTTTCAAGTCTTCCTTTTTCTTTCATCTTCGATGTCCATATCTCTGGTCCTCAGTAGCTTCGATTGGTCCTCTTGTTATTTCAATAAGTGCGTTATTCTCCTAGCCATGAAATCTCTTAGTTGTTGTTTTTTCTGTTCTCGATCCTCCTTTTCTTGTTTCTTTTGTACCTGATCTTTCTCAATCCAGGTTTTTCCTAGCAAAATAGAAAATGGGGTGTTGTTCTCAACAAACTTAACGATCTCAAATTATTCTTCTGTCAAAGTTCCATGAGCACTCATAGATTTCTGGATAAGTCTTCCACATAGGGTTATCAACTTTCCTCTAAATAATCCTATTCCTCCTAATAAAGGAACCATAACAGGCTTTCCCAAAATTTCCCAATTTCTTTCTGTCATGATATTCACCTGTTTTTCTTCATCCAGAACACAGTCTATCTCGAAGTCTCGTATTCTTGTTTCTATGCATTCCTTCTCATTTAAGATCTCTGATAATTTGATGTTTATGTGATCATTCAGGGTCTCTTTCATATGTAGTAATATAGTCTCTGATTATTTCTAGGGTTCTAGCATATCCTTAGTTTCTTGGCCTGTCTCATGGTTTTTTTGTCTCATATTCATCTTTTCCACTTTAGAGATCATTCTATTGAAATCCAAAACTTCATGTCCAATAGCCTTACAACAAACGTAAATAGGACCTCGACCAAAAAATTCCTTAGCAATATGTCCCGGTCTTCTGCAACTATAACAAAGAGTTAATCCTCTCTTTATTTTAAACGACCCTCAACCTTTCCTGTACTGCATAATGGGATCGTAGTAACTAACCTGGAAAAAATTCTTTCTAGGATCTTGCGTCCATTTGTTAGTCCAAACATTCTTTCTATGCATAGGAATAACATATCTTTCACTAGTCTTATCATATCTACTCATATCCAATATTCTTTCTTCTAACTGTCCCCTGTTTTTAGACTAGGATAAAATCTATTAGACATACCTTGATCCATTCTTTCGAAACAAAGATTTCCACTTATCTTACCTTTTTCAGAGAAAAAAGATTTAATATGTTACCTTTTTTCTTCAGATCCGATTCCTTTCTTAGCACAGAGATTCACAGTCAAGTAGAATATTACGCACTAAAGAAACAAATCTATGCACAAATATTTCTTTTCTTTAGTTCCCAACAATCACAATTTCAGGTCATGGCAACGAAACCATTTTTTGGCATAGGGGTACACCCACGGTTCAACGCTTCAACAACTCACCATCAAAACCCTAACTACTAGCCCTTTCGGCAACACCTGCGAAGCAGATGAAGTCTCACTCGAGGTAGAGGCAGGGGTAGTTGCAGGACCCAAGTGTCTGCAACCTAGCTGTGACACAGATATGTGATTACAACACTTAACAGAGCACTTAGTAGTTAATATTCATCCATATTTAACCCTTTTTAACATCGTAGTTCGGAACCCTAGTTACATAGTAGCTTAGTATTCAAAAATATCTAATACATCCCAGCACTTAGCATATAGAAATATATCATATCTAGAATTCATTCAAATTACTAGCACTAAGATACTATATCATATGAATCTAACATATATCACTTCACTAAGCATAAATCACATCAATAACATAACAACTATAATGCACAAAACATGGGATAGACGTGGTTCACCCCAGTGTGAGGCTATGTCCACCAACTCTTCTCTTCTTTATTGTCTTCTTTCAATCTTCTATAAGCACGAATCCATAAGAACCCACTCCACATAGGACAGGAGATATGCCTACACCTCACCAAACCCTCCTTCCCTGAGCTAGGTTCAAGAACAAATCCTTCTTACAATCTTCACACAATATTCTTACAATCACTGACACTTAGCTCTGCAATTTCTTAACACACAGTATGCACGAAGCATCCACAACTGTTCACACTTAGCTCATTTATCGTATTACACATATATTTCTCTCTTACTTACATCTCCTATATTTTTATTTATACATTAAAAAAGGGCCTAAACATGGGTAAACCCATGGGACGACATCCCATACCTATTACATAAACCCTAAACCCAAAAATTCGCTAAGAAAGGGTCGAGATCCCGCGATCTCTGCTTCGCCTTTGACCAACCTGTCGAAGTCCCAAAATTGGTCAAACGTGACCAAGGTTCTCCAAAAAATTTTCAAGGACCAACAAAGATCGAACGATTGACAGAGATGAAGGAAAATTATCTGGTAGAAAGTCTAAGTCGAAGGGTATATCTAAATCCCCTATTGAGTCGATGAGAAGATGCTAGAAATGTGGTAAATTTGGGCATTACAAAAGGGAATGAAATTCAAAGGAAATGGAAGTGAGTACAGGACCTGACAAAAAGTAGTCAATAGAGAGAAATACGACTCCAAATAAGGGAGGTGATGTGTACCTGGATTCAACTAGTACACAGTCAGATCAAGATGTTTGGTTGATTGAATCAAAAGAATTCTATCATATGACACCACATAGAGAATGGTTATGCGAATATGAACAATATGAATGAGGATATGTTTTCTTGGGGGACGAATCGATAACCAAAATTGTCGAACGAGGAATATTTCAACTGATACTACGAGATGGGAGGAGTAGAACCCTTCTAGGTGTGATACACATTTCGGGTTTGGAAAGAAACATGATATCTATTAGCAAGATGAGTGATATAGGGGTGCACACTATATTTCAAAAGGATTTGTGGAATATGGTCAAAGGTGAAATGATATTAATGAAAGGAGCTCAGATTAGAAATCTATACAAGTTATTAGGGAATGTTGACTCAACTGGATGCAACAAAATCGTTGTTCTTGAAGTTGACTCAACTGTATGCAACAACATCATTGTTCTTGAATTCAAATCGACTAGATGCAACACCATCGTTGTTCCTAAAGTGAAATCAAATTCAACTTGAATTTAATCTACCTGGGATGAGTCGATTCAAACCGAATCGACAAGTCATCATAAAATCGACCCAACCATGCTATGGAATAAGAGGATGGGACACATTGGAGAAAAAGGACTTTGAGTTATGCATAACAAAGGTATGGTCAAAGATTTTCCTAAATGTAATTCACAATTTGACTTTTGTGAACATTGTATATATGGAAAACTAATTCGGGTGAGGTTCCCATCTCAAGCGAAAAGGGAAAATGGGATTCTAGAATTGGTGCATAGTGATTTGTTTGGCTCTATTTCAACGCCTTCACATGGTGGATCCATGTATTATGTCTCCTTCATAGATAATTTTTACAAGAAGACATAGATATATATCCCGAGGAAGAAATCAAAGTTTTTCCATAAATTCAAAGAGTTTAAATATCTTGTAGAAAACTAGATGTTAGCGATCAAAATGCACTGGTCTTTTGAGACTGTTTTTATCTCTCTCTCTCTCTGTTTCACTCATCTTTCTTATTAGCCTTTCGCCCGTGTCTTAAATTTTGAGTTTCCTTATCATATCTCATTGATCATGATTGATCCAAACCTTTGGAATTTGGTCTTCAACCTGCATATCACAAATAAAAGTCATTTTATAATCTTTTATGTTTTTTATAATTTAATAAAATCCATATTTTTATTTTGTTATAATTCCCCAAAAGAAATAATGGTGTGTGTCTAGGTGAACCTAGTCTATCTTAAATCAAGCCTAAGCGCACCAAGAAATATGCCAAACCCTGAGCCCAAATGCCAAGCACATTCAACACATAAACCATACAAAGCCCAACTCCAATACCAAGCCCATTAGGTGTGGATTTACATATCTCATCTATTCCACATGGAGAGATTTGACATATATGAAGGGCATGTGTTTTTTTATTACCATTTCATGTAGTATTATGATTTTCAGTAAATACAAAAATAAAATGCAGACAACTTCTAGATGCCCGATTTTGCAGGCAGAGAATGTGTACGCAATAGATTTGGTGAAGTATAGTTGCGTTCTGGATAGTTTGACAGGTAAAAAGACAATAGGTTGCATAAAAGTGAGCCACGAATTAAGCCATGAGTCTAGCTGCAAGTCAAGATTACATATATTGAAATTCATTGTTCTGAGTAATAAAATGAAATGCCAAACTCCTTCAGGTTCAAAGCGTTTCAATGTTTCATCTCCATCTTTGAAAAAAGACTCAGGGTTTAGATGGCTACTTATGACTTTATTCACCTGCTATGATTAATTGGTTGTGGCATTGCAAAGCCATAAGACCGAAGGGATCGGGTTGTTCTTTGTAATAGATATCACATTTGCAGTTGTACCTATAGCAAAGCAGGTAATATCAATCTTAACATCGTGCACATGTAATGGGGTTTCTTGCTTGGCTGATCGATCATGCAAATCATGCCAACAACAACTTGAAGCAAATTTCTTATCTGGAGAAGATGCATATGGTCAAGTCCTTGGAATGGTTCTTGTCTGTTGTTGGGTACAGGTTTTTGGTTTCCTTTTGTTCCCCAAAAAAATTTTATAGTGAATTTTTGGATGCAGTCACAGAAAAAATTGAAAGGGAATTTATTCTTGTTGGTATAACTGATGCCGAGACAAACTGTAGAAGGGGGTTCCTCAGTGCATTGACAAGCTAGCATAGGTTGGTATTAAGATTTGGGTTTTTGACTGGAGATAAATTGGAAACTGCCATCAATATTGGATTTGCATACAGTTTGTTGAGACAAGGGATGAAGAAAATACTAATCACATTGGATACACCTAAGATAATTGTAGTAGCACTGGCCATTAGTTATTTCACATGGATACTGTTAACGATAAAAAATGCACTGGCATTTTTGCAAGAATGATTCCTAATCTTCTAAGGAACATTTGACTAGTTTCCCTAGCTCCAAATACAAATCTGATTGCACCATTGGAAATCCTATGATCTTTAGTTAAAAATCGACTATTTGAACGTGCAAAACGGACATTCCATGGCTGAGAAAATTGATTTTTCCCAAAGGCATTTTTTTCTGGAAATTCTGACTTTCAGTGGTTTAGGTGAACAGGACGATTGTTCATTAACCACTGAAAGCTGCACTTTCGGTGGATAATTCACCCAGAAGTCTTCTATGTTAACCACCGAAAGCCTGTTTTAACCAGAATACTTGAAATTTCGCCCAGATCATGAATTTTTGAATCATAATGAAATAAAACCTCTTGGAATAGACAGGTGGTGAATTATCAAGTCAGATCCAATGGTTACTTTGATGGGTAAAGGCAAAGAAGAGGTGTTTTAATCAAGTTTGGTACATTTTTCAAAGGCAAAAATATAGGGATTTTGGCACACCTCAGCAAATTCGAATTTGCCTCTTGGAAGAGTCATCAGTCAGCCTTGGGAGGCTATCCTGCACTTCACCAACAATCAACAAAGAGAAATCTGGGATTGGCCTCATTTTGAGGAAGCATCCCACTTATTTTGCAACAGATTTTGACTTACTATTTTTAGCTGATTTGATCCATGTTTTTAGGATCTTATAACTACTTTGTAATGCTATAAATATTAGAATAGAAGATGAACCAGGGGTTCGATTTTGGGTTCTACATGCTGCTACTGGAAGAGAGACTTATTCTTATTATGTAAAAAAATTGCAAGCTTCCTTCAGTTGTGTTGTCAGACTTTCTCTTTCCTGTTCTCTGATATCTTATGAGTGAAGGTTCTTTATTGATGCTCATCCAATCTGCATGTGACTGTCATCTCACTAATTGATTGTTTAAGTTGATAATCATAAGTTATTTCCTTAGTTATTAAACCTATTGTGCTTGTTTTATATGAGTATAGTCTGGTTCAATAGTTATCTTCTCTACCTTTTAATCAAACCTTGTCTGACTGCATTGCTAGAAGGCCTTGTGAAATTTTGTATTTCTAGACAGTCTTGAAAACATAGTCCAGTTCCTAGATATTCATCTTGATCCAAAAACCACATCAATTATTTGGAAAATATTCCCAAAAAGAGTTAGTTACCAGGCATCTCCGACTTACAACCTAGGAGAGTTTCCTGGAGTGATAACAAATTGGCGCCGTTGCCGGGGAGAGGAGATCGAAGCTCAGCTTCCCTGGGAGATGACATAGATCCAGATTTGATGATAGACAAAGCCTGGACATCATTTGGTTGTAATCATCTATCTGGCGACTCCATGAAGGACGAATTCAGTGGTGACTCCATTGTTCAGAAAATTGTTGGTGACTCCACTGGTATGATATGAACATGATCTTAGCCAAGAGGTATGCGTTCTGTGGTTTTTCAAGCATTGCTGGTTTTCCTAATCAAGTACCTACTAGAGATGAATGGGAGAACAATATTCCTAAATTTCGTGGTGAGGAGTGGGAAGTGCCAGCTGAACATTTGCTGGATTTCCATGAATTCATTAATCGGCTTGAAATTGTACATGACGATGTGCAAATTAAGATTTTCAAGTTTTCTCTAGAGGGAATTGCTCTTGATTGGTGCCGGTCTCTTCCGGACGCAAGTGTCATCTCTTTAGCAAATTTTCATGTTGTTTTTCATGTGTTCTGTAAAGATCATTTTCCAGCTGATCTTCTTTATCCTCAGTGCTGTCATGAATTTAATCTCTCAAAATTAGAACTTCAGGAAGAGTATGCTACTGAAGAAAATACTCTTCATCATGATCAGGAGATGAATGATTCAAACTATGACAATCTTAGCGATGCTTTTGACATCATATCAAACGCATCCACTATTGTTAGTTGTCATGATGATCAGATTTTTATCTCTGAAAATTTTGAAGATGTTGAGCAGACTGACAGATTTGCAAGTGATAATTTCAGGTCTGCAGAGGTTGAGGAGGACAGCCTACCATTTCCAGATTTGTAGGGACTATCTAATCTTCAGCTAGAACACAAGAATCATGATCAAGAATGTGTTGATGCCGTAGTTGATACTAGTCATGAGTCTCTTGATCCTAATAACAGAGAAGACCCAAATCCTAGGGTTGAATCTGTAGCACATGTTATGAGCAGCTCACATTTTTTAAACTTGCAGGAGAAGGTAGATCACAACACATATGAAGAGAACGGTGGTGGAAAGGAACTGAAAAGTCCAGATCAGCAGTCAGTATTATATGTTTTTCAAACAGATCTCGAGCAGCCTACATTCAACAGTGAGATTAGTAAAGACAGTTTTCAACATCTTTTCAATCTACAGTTAGATCAACAATCTAAAGAGATATTTCTCTGTAAATTTGATGACCCTTTTGCTGACTATTTGGAGCCTATCAACAACATGAATGTTAAGATATTTATGTCAGAAGAAGATTCTCTTATTCATCTGCTCAAACCTTTCTTCTGCATGATATGGTCTTTATTATTGTTCGGGTCAAGATTCAACATGATGTCAGTAAATTAGTTTCTCACTTGGTTACATTGGAAATCGAGTTTTACTTGATTTATCTGTCTCTACTGGTTAGAGTAGGAATAGATAAAGGAATAAGTTCACCACACGAACAATTAGATCTTTTTCAGTTTGATCTCATAAATAAGCAGGAAGGCCCTGTAGTGAAGCCAGGGGACGATGTCTGCATACCCAGATCAACGGATCTGTTGGAATCTCTTGGATCACCAGGTGGTCTGCTGTCCTTTAAGGACATACAAGAATGTGGATTTGATAAGACTACAGGGCTGGGAGATGTTGGAATACCATCTTTGGGATTCCTCTGCAAGCTGCACATAACCCTATTCTGGATGTTCTGGCTTATACTGGAATCAATACACTTATGGATCTAGTGGAGCCAGGCTTGGAATGTGGAAGTGACACTGTCCATCTCTCTTTATTGGGTTATGATCCAAAGATATATTACAAAGGCAGGGGTGATTTTGAATTAATGAAAACAGGTCGATTTCAATTTCTATGATATAACTAGAGAGTTGGTGGTTAAGGGTCTCACCTCTCCTCCTATGTCCAAGGGAACTGAAGGAAATTATAATTCTATAGCAAAGGACTTAGCTTCAGATTTA
>ML778111.1:659250-699276 GCA_009831015.1 Picea engelmannii | reverse complement strand
TAGGCTAGGAAGAGCTAGGGTTTTAGTCGAACTCTCGGCCATGCATGGCGGAGAGTTTCAGTTAACTGACAAAAAGCCCCGAGTCTCGGCGGAAACTTCCCTGATTTTTTGCATTGTTAGGTACTCGCGGGCTGTTTTAGGCTTGCCCGCGGATACCCGCGTGCAGTAAGAGGACAGCAAGCGGATGCCCGCGCCCAGTGAGAAGCTAGGGCGCGGGTTGCTTGTTTTGAGTGGTTTTTTGAGGAGTTACTCAGCATGGATTTGGCTAGGAAGAGGCATGAGTTGGCCTGATGCCAGGTAATCCTGTATGGTGCATTTTAGGGTTATAACACTCTCTCTCTCCTCTGGTTCACCACAGTGATCTTGGCAACCGCCCATGGCCTCCGTTTCAGTTCAGGCACAGGATCTGCAGAGCTCTCAAGGAAGGAAATAAATGACGTTCAGTATCCGCTCACTGGTTCATGGAATGATATTGGCCTGAATCCATGGTAGAATAGGCAGGAGGAGATGTCTGAGGAAATTGATGGAAGTGGCCTGTGTCAAATCCCGGAAATATTTCCGTCTGCCAGATTGGGTCGCAGATTTTTTTTCAATTCCGGGAGGATTACATTGATCCGGGGCCCAATACTGATCCCAGGAACTCAGTGTCAACTGCTCCACCGCCGCCCTGAAGAATCGCATAGTATAATAATTATCAACGTATCATCTATTGGATCACGTTGTTGGCTGTAATGGGCATGATGCCTTTTAAATATTTATGAAACGTATGCCCTGTTTCATGCTATATTTAGATTGGATCTTGCGGAGAAAAATTTGACAGATGCAAGCGCCGAGTTTGGTTTCATGCTATATCTAGATTTCAAGTCATCGAATCCCAACACAAAATCGATATCAATCTCTTTGATTTTATCTAATGAAGCCTCGCCATATGCAAAGATTGCAATATCTTGATTTTCATGAAATACGGGATCTGTCCAAGCACCGTTTGATGAAATTTATGCAGGCATGGGATTGCATGTAAAGGGAATCACGAGGAACAAGAATGGAAGTCAAACCTCGACTATGGTTGTACAGTTTTCTAATGGATTTCATTTGCAGATATGTATTCAGTTTCAAATTGGGCAGAATCCATAGTCACAAACACAAAACTTCTTACTTCTCAGTTTCAATTGCCTGAAATGCAAGGTATAATGATAGTTAATAACAATGGCAGTTTTCCAAGTGAATATTATTTGCAGCCTAAAATACGTAGCCAAGATGCCAACTATGAACCAATTGCTATGGAAATGAGATTATCCATTGACAAAGATAGGTTTTCTTCAGAAGGCAATGGAGATATTATTTTGGATGGCGAGTATATATAGCTGAAATCAATGATGTTTTTTGGGAACAAATTCTTTCAGAGAGTCTAACCTTAGCACGAGGGACAAAGGAGGTTGAATCTATGGCGCTAGAAAGTCTTACCAAAAAATCAGGATGAGAAACCATCTGAAAATGGAAATTGGTGGAGTAAAAACCAAAAAATGGATCATCTAACAGAACAGATTGGTCAGCTGGCATCAGAATCAAATCCTTGAGATTTATGTCTTGGGATAGATGCATATTGTAAAAGGATTTAGGAAAGTTGATCCAGATCGATTGGAATTTGCAAAACGAAGGTGTGCTTAAGAATATTTATAGGCTGAAGCCTATACATAGCCATACTCAACCGCAACAACAGTCTACCGACCTCCAGCACAGGAACATGCAGGTTTGGAAACCCTTGCAAAAATTTCCAGCTCCATGAAGGGAGAAATACAGGTTGAAATAAACCATGATGAAGTTACAAGTCCAGTCAGAGAGAAGGGGGCCTCTTCCAAGAAGCTGTGAAGTCATTTACAAACATGCAGGTAATCAAAATTTTGATATTTTGATTTTTGAAATACTTCTATTTTTTGGTGGTTTAGGCGAGCCCTCCAGTGCTCATTAACCACCGAAAAGAAGTGCTTTCGGTGGATAAGGTGTTTAAATCCAAATACTGTTAACCACAAAAAGATGTTTTAACCAGAATATTCAAAATTTTGCCCAGATTTGAGATATTCAAGTTGGAATGATGTGAAATCTTCTGGAATAGGATGATTATGAATTATCAAACCAAGTCTAAACACTATTCTTGGAGAAGAAAGTCAAAAATAAGTTTTTTTACTATATTTGGTCATTTTTAAAAGGCTACCTGCATATATCAGAGGATCTAGAAATGCTTTGTATTTGAAGTTGTTGTTGTATTGATACACGATCCGGAAAAGGTTTACAGAGACATGGTTGCAACCGACAACACCCTCCGTTGGTGGTTTCACAGCCTAATTTTATTATTACTTTAGACTTATATGTGGCTTCTTTATGATTGTTCACACAATTCAGTGGATCTTTGGTTTACTATAGTCCTTGATCCTGCTTTTATAGCTTATGAAAATTCTAGTGGTGGTGCAGCTTGGTTTCCTCATTATGTTTTTGGAAGGCTGAAATATGCAATTGGTGGAAATCCTCATTTCTCTCCTAATCATGGAAGATAGTCATGGTGGATGTGCCTGTTGACCTCATACTGAGAGTTGGAAGTGTTGTAAACAGAAAGAGGAGCTTCGTCTAGCAAACCCTGAGGTCTTTGTACTCTTGCAGGTAATTGAGATTCATTAAGTTTTGATTTTTGGGTAAGTTTCTATTTTCAGTGGTTTAGGCGAGCCTGTGTGTGCTCATTAACCACCGAAAATGATGAATGAATCCATGGCCCAATACTAAAGGCACAAGGTCTTCAAGGTTCTTGCAAACCTTGCACGGAGGTCTCCATCCCAGTTGGAGCCAGATGTTAACGATAAAAAATGCATTAGCATTTTTGCAAGAATGATGCCTAATCTTGTAAGGAACATTTGACTAGCTTCCCTAGCTCCAAATCCAAATCTTATTGCACCATTGGAAAGCCTATGATCTGTAGTTAAAAATTGACTATTTGAACGTGCAAAAGGAACATTCCACGACTGAGAAAATTGATTTTTCCCAAAGGCATTTTTTTCTGGAAACTCTGACTTTCGGTGGTTTAGGCGAATAGGACGATTGTTCATTAACCACCGAAAGCTGCACTTTCGGTGGATAATTCACCCAGAAGTCTTCTATGTTAACCACCGAAAGCCTGTTTTAACCAGAATACTTGAAATTTCGCCCAGATCAGGAATTTTTGAATCATAATGAAATAAAACCTCTTGGAATAGACAGGTGGTGAATTATCAAGTCAGATCCAATGGTTACTTTGATGGGTAAAGGCAAAGAAGAGGTGTTTTAATCAAGTTTGGTACATTTTTCAAAGGCAAAAATATAGGGATTTTGGCACACCTCAGCAAATTCGAATTTGCCTCTTGGAAGAGTCATCAGTCAGCCTTGGGAGGCTATCCTGCACTTCACCAACAGTCAACAAGAGAGAGAGATCATGAAATCTGGGATTGAYCTCATTCTTGGGGAWCATCCCACATATTTTGCAACTGAATTTTGACTTACTATTTTTAGTATATCTGATCCTTGTTTTTAGGATCTTAGAACTACTTTGTAATGCTATAAATCTTAGGATAGAAGATGAACCAAGGGGTTCGATTTTGGGTTCTACATGCTGCTACTGTAAGAGAGACCTATTCTTATTATATGAAAAATTGCAGGCTTCCTTCAGTGGTGTTGTCAGAMTTTTCTTTTCTRTTCTCTGATATCTTATGAGTGAATGTTCTTTACTGATGYTTATTCAATCTGCATGTGACTGTCATCTCACTAATTGATTGATTAAGTTGAGGATCATAAGTTATTTCCTTAGTTATTAAACCCATTGTGCTTGTTTTATATGAGTATAGTCTGGTTCAATAGTTATCTTCTCTACCTTTTAATCAAACCTTGTCTGACTGCTTTGCTAGAAGGCCTTGTGAAATTTTGTATTTCTAGACAGTCTTGAAAACACAGTCCAGTTCCTAGATATTCATCTTGATCCAAAAACCACATCAATTATTTGGAAAATATTCCCAAAAAGAGTTAGTTACCAGGCATCTCCGACTTACAGCCTAGGAGAGTTTCCTGGAGTGATAACAGATACAACATCTATGCATATGTGGCAGTATTGCATTCTGGTATTTGTTTCTTTTTGTATATGAATCTACAATATCGACGATGACATACAAAGTTCTTGCTAAAGTTTGTGGCCCCAGTCCTATGTGCCAGTTCATTACACTTCTTGTTGTTATCTCTATTCTAGTTCCTTACTCCACATATACATCTTTCGAAAGAAGGTTATTTCCTTTGTATCACATCCTTATTTCAATGGTTAAGGCATGAAGGTAATTATGAAAATCCGGTGCTAAATAAGATTCCAGTGCATAGGATTCATGTCAGTTTTACAAAAAGAGTTGAAGCTAGCATCGAGCACTTTAAGAACTTATTTGCAGAACAACCCAGCTAATCAACAAGCTTTCTCAAAGTGGGTGACATTTAACAGGAGTTTGTTTCAAATAAAAGCACAAAAGAATTGCAGAATCCCCAAGTAGGATAATTACTTGACACAATGTTACGATGTCCTTCCAGATGGTCTGCATTACAATTCCTCCACTCATACAATTTCAGGAATGGAAAAGTCTATATACCAGAATGGCACCATCTGTGTTCAACAATGTAGTCCATCAACTTATAATGATACAATCTGCCATCAGTACAGTCACAACAAATGGAGGATGATGGCGTGGTAGTTGTTCTAAAACATGGAAATATCATTGATGATTCAAAACAAAATGAGGATGGCCTCTCTACTAGCGTTTCCCCCATGGTCAAATTTTTGTTCCCATCGTTTTCAGAGGCCCCAAAGATCAGCCTTAAAGATCAGAAAGCTGAGACAAAAATGTATTTTTGCGATTTTGAAGATCATTTTCAAAACAGAGCTTTCGCTAGCACAAAAGGAGAAATTATAACCAGTTAGCTGATGAAAAGCAGAGCTTTCACCAGCTAACTAGCAAATCTTAAGGCAAAATTGCTAGTGAAACCTGAGATGGCGAGAGAAAGAGTATTTTTGCCCAGATCAAAGTTTTACTCAGCCAAGTCTCTTGAAAACTCTTTCTAAAGATAGATATTGAATTATAAAGGCAAATCTAAGATCCACTTTTGATATTAAAGAGTTAAAGGAAGTATTCTAGTTGTTTTGACACCTATTTTGGAGGCAATAAATCGAGGTTTTTTCCAAAATTAGAAAATTCAAATTTCATCTTTCTTAAGAGTCATGAAACAGCCTTGGAAGGATTATCTTCACTGCACAGGGATTCTACATCATCTGAGGATAATGAAGTGTGGAATTGACCTCACTTTGAGGATCATTCCTTATCTTTTGTAAATATATTTTGACTTTCTATCTTTAGCATATCTGATCCATTCTTTTAGGATCTAAAAACTGTATTGTAAAGCTATAAAGCTGAAGATATGAGAGGAACTAAGGGGTTCAATCCTGGATACTAGGGCTATGTACTTTGACTCTGTTATGTTATATGAATCACAGTCTTCTTGGGTTATTATATATCAGTCTTTTCATATACTCCACTACTCTGTTATTTAATTCTGTCCAGCTTAGTTATTCAAAACTATTATCTTCTGGTATAGCTCATGAATATGAATTAGATGTTTCTTTACTGTCTTGTATGACCCTACATCTCTTGTACTTGGTTATCTTGAATGTTATTCTTCACACATTTTTATCTACTGTAACTGATATCTGGTTTCTCAAAGAACTGGTTTATTTAGATGCATAACGAGTTGTCCTTTTCTTAGCCTTCTCAGTTATCCCATTGTTCCACACATACTTTGATTATTAAATTTCTTAAGCTACCCAACATTCTTAGCCTACAACCCTAAGCAGTTTCTTGGAGGTATAACACTAGATAGATAAGAATATTAAGGTGTTGAGGACTAACAACAGTAGTGAATTCTATGGAAAATAATTTGATCATCTCTACAATAAGTGTTGCATGACACGCCAAAATACCACACCATATATCCCACAAAAAAATGAAGTTGTTGAGAGAATTAACATAACATTGATTGACAAGGAAAGGAGCATGCTCAGTGGTGCTAGGGTTGCACAAGAATTATGAGCAGAGGCAGTCGACACTGCAAAATATCTATTGAATATGTCTCATTCATTGACGCTAGTCTACTTGACTCCACATGAGGTATGGTCTGGTAAGAAGCCTTCAGTTTCACATCTCAAAGTATTTGGCTATGATGCATTTGTGGATGTTCCCAAGGAAAAGAGGAGCAAGATGGAAAAAGAAGGAAATCAAGTGTGTTTTCATTGGATATAAAGAAGGAATGAAATGATATAAGGTCTAGGATCATGCATCAAGGAAAGCAATGTATAGTCGATATATGGTCTTAAAATAAGTCAGAAGTAAGTATGAGTGTAAAGAAAATGTTCAGACTAAGAATAATCCTGAAAAGGTGCAGTTTGAACTAAGGAATGAAGAAGATGATTCATATGAGTCAACTGAACTAGAATAAGAGGTGGAAAAACCAACCCCGCTTGTAAGGAGGTCAGAATGAGTAAGAAAACCAATCGAATCAATAGAGGGAAAAATCTGGAAGGACTCCATTGTCGAAGATATGGAATCCTTGCACAAGAATAAGACGTGGGACTTAGTCATATTACCCAATGGAAAAAAGACATTCAGTAGAAAATGGATATTCAAGAAGAACACGAATGAAGCAAGTCAAGTCGAGAAATTCAAAGCTCGACTGGTAGAGAAAGGATATTCCCAATTCGAAGGAATCGACTTCGGTGATTTTTTCACTTGTTCCAAAATTAACTTCCATTATAGTAATACTGTCTCTGGCTGCAACATTTGATCTAGAAATAAAAAACATGGATGTGAAGATATTGTTCCTACATGGGGACCTAGAAGAATAAATCTACATGAAACAACCTAAAGGATTTGTAGTAAAGGGAAAGAAATATTTGGTGTGCAAACTAAAAAGATCACTTTGTTGGTCTAAATAAATCACCAAGGATGTGGTACCAAAATTTTGACGCTTACATCCTTGGTTTGGGGTTTCTGAGAAGTGAAGATGATCATTGTATATATTCCAAAGAAGAAGGTGGGTGTTTCATATATGTATCCTTGTATGTCGATGACATGTTCTTGATTAGAAACAACATGAATGCAATAAAGGAGGTGAATAAGAAGCTATCGTCCAAGTTCGACATGAAGGATCTCAGTGGAGTGAATTTCATTATGGGAATGGATATCAAGAGAGATTGAGCAGATAGAAAGCTCTGGTTGAACCAGATAAAGTATATTGAAACAATATTGAAGCATTTCAACATGCAAGATTGAAAATCTGTGAAGGTGCCAATTCCTATGGGAGCAAGGCTAACAAATGAATAGTGTCTAAGGAGATAGGAGGTAATATAGGACATGGAACATGTTCTCTATGCAAGTGATATTGGTAGTCTAATTTATGCGATGGTATGCACTCGACCAGGCATTTCCCATACAGTGGGAGTGTTGAGTGGATACATTTCGACACCTGGGAAGGAGTATTGGACAACTTTCAAGAGAGTATCTAGGTATTTGTGTGGCAGAAAATATTAGGCTATATGATATCAAGGAAAACCTAGAGGTGAGAGTGAAGTCAACGTACATGGATTTGTCGACATCGAATCGGATGGAGATTTGGATCAATGAAGGTAGACCAATGGATATGTGTTCAAAATGTTCGGTAGAGAAATCAGTTGGATGAGTAAGGGATGGGTGGTCGTATCCTTATCAACAACATAAGTTGACTACATGGAAGCCACTCATGGAAGTAAAAAACAGTATGGTTGAAAAGGATATGTTCAAGAATTTGGTTTGAGCAGAGAGCTATGAAGATAAGTTGCAACTGTTAAAGTGAAATATTTTTTACAAAGAACCCATCTTGTCATTTGAATACTAATCCCAATGATGTACAATACCATTTCATGAGAGACATGGTGGAAAGAAACAAAGTGTTGTTGGAGAAAGTAGACACATTGCAAAACATAATAGTCTCTTTGAAAAATTATGTGAGTTCTATGAAGTTCTCTTGGTGCAGAGAGGAAATGGGTGTTGCTTCCCTGGGTCTTTGAACGAGAGTTCATAGGTCTCCCAGTTTCAACAAAGAAAACAACAAGTGGAAGAATGTCGAGTTTCTATATTCTTTGCAATGAAATTCTAGTTGAGGTGGATATAATAACAATACAAGTCAAAGGAATCGACAAAAAATTGAAGGTCGAGGTGGTTCGACCAGGAAAAGACAAAGTTGGAGACATTGAAAACAAGTTAAAAGTCGACGTGGTTCTACCGGGTAAAGACGAAGTTGGAGACATTGACAACAAGTCAAAGGTCGAGGTGGTCCGACCGGGTAAAGTTGAATTTGAATAAATTGATAACAAGTCGAAGAGGTCAACCAACAAGAGGTCAATAGGCGGGCGTGTGGCAACTGACTCAAGACCAAATGAAGGTCGATTGGTAGTCGAATGGTAACGTAACTTGGTAGTTGACTGTAACAAGATACTGAGATTCATGAGATTTTTAGCCAATGATATGTGTGGATCTGTAACTGTTTTTTGGGTTCCTTTTCTTTAAGGTTTTCCTACTTTGAAGCATATAAAGAAGGCATGGTGTAATACTGTAAAAGATAATAAATCACTAATCATAATCATAGAGGTTGTTGTTCATGTAGATGTAATTCGAATTGGCTTTAGGGTTGCTGTTATGTAAAGAAAGAAGGTATGTTGTCGATTATTTCTTAGGTGTGGACCAAGGTTAGGAATGTAACCTTTTATTATGAATGAATAAGACAACAAGAGAGAGAAACACTCTAGAAATGTTGGTTTTCTCGGTTTGGATTTCCAAGGTAAAATCTTTCTGTATTGTGTGTTTTCTTTGTCATTTACATTCTTGTTTAAATCTTTCTTCCTCTCTTCTACTAGGTTTAACATGGAAGTGTCCCTCATTTCCTTACAAATTGGAGGTAAAGAGAAAGTTCATAGTGCTTGGTTGTGTGAAGGAGAAAGAACCTGGTGCGAGGAAAATGAACATTGGATTTGTGAAGGGCATTTTAGCACCATCTTAGTGAGTTCTAAAGTTAAGTGCCTCTGTGTATTTTAACAGGAGAATAGATAGAGAGTTTAGGACTCTATTCAAAGGAGGATTTTGGGCATGTATAAAGATTAGGGAGCACTCAAGTGTTGTACCACAACAAATTTTTGTTCTTACTCTGCATACCTATGGAAAATAGACCTGGTGGGTCATCATGAAATCTTCTCTCATCCAATGAATTACTAGAAGTGAGTTTCGAAAAAAATGAATTCATGTTTAACTCCTCTTTAATGATCCATCATCAGAACCAGTTTGAGATCCATGAGATCACTAAAATTACTTGTTGCAAAACCAATTCTAGATTTGAAGGAGAGAGAATTATTAGGGGAAAGGTAAATAATTCACTGTGTCCCACCTCTAGTAGGATAACCTTGTGAGGTTCCATCAAATAAAGCATCAAGGATTTATTTGTTTATGCAATTTGTTGAAAATTTCTGGTGAGGAAAAGAAAATGTAATCTGAGAGAAAGCATCAAGAATGTTGAGGCTTTGAGTGACATATTTAAGATGAAAGGTTTCCTCACCTTAAAAAAAAATTAATTTCCAACCAACTAGATTTCTCAAGAATAAGTGAGAAGGAGGGATTTATACCTCTTCATGTTCTTATTTTGACACCATCGCCTAAAATATTCTTCAATGGTGTCCCCTTCCCAAGAATTATGAAGAACTAATAATCCTTCTATCTCTTTCCAAACTTGTTTCAAGTATGGGAAAAACACGATGATGTGGACATTGGTTTCAAGATCAGCTTCACATAAACCTCTCCCAGGTCCTTTGAAGCTTCTTTTCTTCATAATATCCCAAGTAAGGGATCCATTGTTGAGAACAAGCCACATAAATATTGTATATTCAGAAAGACATTTTAACTTCTAGATTGCTTCCACCGCCATATCAGTGGATTCGCATCGTCTTACGATGCAAGAACCCTATAACCAACCATTGGTTCATAACCCCCAAAGGGGTTTAGATACCATATAAGATCATCTTCCTCTTCACTCACTTCAATAAAGAAATTTATAAGGATGTTAGTATAGGCCTTCCAACTATCTACATATTCTTCCTTGAGATGCAATTCCCTCTAGGTGAGCCAATTTTGTGGTTGATTGTTTGCAAATCGTCTCCTTGCTATGTTCCCTAGAGTGTGGTATGTTGTCAACTTGAGATCCTATATGTGAGGAGCTATAAATTTGTGGGGGCGTTTGCTTCTAATCCATGAGTCCAATCCTACATGAAATTTGTCTCAATTTACAACACACCAAACTAACCATTTTCCAATCAAGGGGAACATTGGGGTAGTTTGTTTCCGAATGATCATGGAAATCAATTAATTTTTTATGAGAGTACATATCCAATCCTCAATGGAGTTTGGGACTAGGTAAACTAATACTTTGTTATTATTAATTATTGTTTAATTTGTACTAGTAGTAATTTTTATTAATTAATTTCGTTTTTGGAAATTGTTATTTTAATTTGTAAATATTGAGGATATTGATAATTAATTAGGCCGAAAGATGTATACCTATTGACAATGGACACATTTAATAGGTTTTTAGTGCTTAATCAGTTTTGTATGGACAAGATTAAATATTGATGGAATATTCTTAGTCGTCCCAATAAATCAATGGTTGTGATTTCAACCACTAACTTCCTCGCTATTATAAAGACATCAGTTTACATGTTTATCTTTTTACTTTTACCTGATCATACTTAAAATTTACTATGGTGGCTAGCTGATTGCCACGTCTAAGTAATTAACAAAGATTAAACAGATTTAGTTTTTTTTTAGGGCTTATAAATTTCTTAGTGAGGTAAGTGGAAGTGCTTCACCTTATTTTACACTAAGGGCTTGGTGCCACGTTACACTCTTAAGCCAACATTTACTGGGTGTGTGGCTGCTGCACGGGGGACTGCAGATTAACTTGCCAACCCTTTAAAGTTTCTCATAATAATATACAGTAAAGAATATGTAAAAGGCGAAAACTCAGTCGAGGCTGTGAGAGGAAACCCTTGAACGAAAAAAGTTTTAAAAAATGGACAGCCCTGCAATCCATCTGACGGTGGTCTCCTGGATATTTCCATGGCCAACTTATCAATTGTAATACGGTAAAGGCATACCACCTGTCTGCAACAAAGGAGATTCGGTTTCATCTATTTATTTTCATTTAAAAGAGGCGCTGGAAATGGAAAAGAATGTTCCTTATCTGGTCTCGATGAGGGTTTGAAAAAAAACAGGATATCTTGACTGCAAATGATAGCCGAAGAGCACTGTCTATCCATGTTGGCTTTGTGTTTTCTGCTGGCGTTGCAAACGGCGACCGAGACTGATTTCATATTTGGAGGAATCCTTCAATAATGTAAGGGACCGTCGACGGGAGCGACGGGTCCTGCGAGGAGGCAGACTCTAAGAGATAATTGGAGACGGAATTGATGGAGATCGAAGGGACCGCGGAGATCCGACTGCGTTGGACCAGGAGCCGTCGGAGAGTAGGCTTTGTAAGCCTCTACACAGAGTGGAGGGCCCAGTTGAAGTTTGGCGCCAGAGCAGAAAACCCCCCAAGGAATTGGGCCAATAGAGGTGAAAAACGCCATTCGCCCGTCCAGATTATGCACCGAGTGAGAAGATTCTCTTTCTGCATTGGACATTCCGCGCATGTTTGTGGTTCGATTTGGCATTCGATATTTTATAAAAGATTGGTATTTGCTTCCAAAGGTTCGCAGAGGTGCCAATAAACTCGTTCAAAACCTAAAGAACGGGATCACATTAAAATTGCAGAAGCGCCATCCTGTATCACCCTCGAAATACTCGGTCGAGGTATCGCCAGTATCGCTCCCAAAGCCAAGGAGTGGCTACAATCTCGTGGAAGTGGAAGTGTTGCTTAAAGAAAGTAGATCGGATTAAGTTTGTTAGAGTCTAGTAAAAGATGTCTGTGGACATTCTGTAAGATATTGGCATTTAATGAGGGCCGATTGATAAGGTGGAGTCCGTCCATATATGTATTAATTTTCCCTACCAATTAAGGCGAATCAAACTTTCAAGCATTATGTCCAAATGCAAATGTGCCTCCTTTCGGTCTGATTTTTTTGCCAGAAAGTCCCTCCTGATGTTGGTGCGACAGCGATGGACATGCATGCTTCAGTGGGGTCACAATGGTCCAACCTGGACGAGTAAGGAGAAAGGGGATTTGCCCCTGGTTGCGCCAAAGTCAGATTTGAAACCAGAACCGTAAGAGTCTTCACAGAGTGGAGAGCAGCCAGTTTGAGATGTTGAGAGCAGCCCAGCTTGAGATGTTGAGAGCAGCCCAGGAGAGTGAGAAGGCGATAAGCGAGACAGAGATTTGTTGGTGTTGTGGCTAGAGGCGGAGATCGAAGAAGAAGCTATTCGGTTTTCCTGTTTGTGGGTTCGTTTTATATATTAAATTTCTTTAGTATTTGAGTGTTTGCAAAATAATTGAACTGGATTTGTTTCTATAGACTTGAGATGCTGCAATAAAGAATAGAGCCATGGTAAAATTGATAAGGTGGGTGATATTACTGTATTGTTATAGAGTCATGGTAAAATTGATCACAGGTGTGATAATAATGAATTTGAAAAATGTAATGGGTTTGATGGACATTTAGTATATCATATAAAATGCTTGTTGTATTTGAGTGAAATGTTGAAATACTATTGTAACGTGTGCATGATCGTTTGTATCCAACATCTCAGAGTTTTTTTGGTTCGAAAAGTTGTAAGTCTTGCCATGTGCAAGCTGTTTTCCCCAAATGTTTGGTAAGCTTTGCTCAGTCAAGTCTACAGAGATCAATATGTGATCATGTAGCGTGTATTCTACTTATGCATAGAGAGGATATCACATCAAGTTGTGGAGTCACTTGATGGTGAATCCGAGAATTTGAATCTTTGATAAATAGGGGGAAATGTGAGATAGTAATTTTAGAGGGACCAAAAGGGAGAGCTCATTATATGGACAACTGATGGTACCCATGTATCTCTGTAGATGGATTGTTTTTTATATGGACATCAATAATCAATGTGCAGGTACAAAAGGAAAAAAAGAAAGTTCAAGGATGAAGCTCATAGAAAATAAATCCCAAGAGAGTGTGTGAACTATAAATCTGTTTCCCCATCATGAAGGTTCATGGTCGCAGAAAACCATTTGTGTGTAAGGTTCATGGTCATCCAAAACCATTTGAGCATTGTAAATGTTCAATGTATGTAGAGCTGAGATTAAAGAGGAGTGTTAGAGATAATCTCCAACTATCCACACACCCATGAAGCAAATCCCAAAAGAGTGTGTGAACTGTAAATCTATTTCCCATCATGAAAGTTCATGGTCAGAGAAAACCATTTGTTTGTAAGGTTCATGGTCATCCAAAACCATTTAAACCATTTGAACATTGTAAGTGTTCTTCGTATGTAGAGCTGAGATTAGAGGGGAGTGTTAGAGATAATCTCCATCCACACACCCATGAAGCTGTCTGTGAGCTCACCGAGTCAACTCAAGTTAGCATCAGTGAGTCATTGAATTCAGTTAAGGTTTTCTGCAGTGTTTGGTAGAGATACATTGGTATCCTCTCTTTATATTAATCTCGAGCAATACTTGTAAGGGTATTGAAGCCCCATTGTTTTCCTGCATATCTGTTCTGCTCTCTGCCTCTCTAACATTGTCACTAAAGCTTCGTGGGTTTTCAGTAAGCAACTAACTAAAGAAAATAGTTTGTCTTCAGAAGCATACACAAACAGAGTGCTAGCCTATGTGCCGGTAGTGGGCAGTGTAGTTTCAAATTTGCAGCTGAAGTCGTCCTCTGCAGAGATTACTTGGAAGTTAAATATTTTATCGAATTATTTATTTATAGTGGATGCCCTTCTGTAGCATTATCAAACATTTGTAAAATATATTACCATTTGAGCCTTAGAGCATAGTAAATGTGCCGGTGCATTTCTCTTGTACGTGATCTCTCACACATCTCCCACTCTACTCAGGTATTGAGAAGACGACAGGATAAGTATCCTTCTTATTTGGCACACAATACTCAAGCCATTGTATAGCTCGTGAAACACTCTCCTTCTGATCCAGTTACATATTTTGCACAAGTCCATGATCAACAACCATATGTAAGGTATATGTATTGCTCTATATTGATGAGAACTTCTATATAACCCCAACAACATTCCTTTTAGCAGCATATCAAATTTTCTACCTCTGCAGATATCTCAGCACATAACTCAAATTATGAATTGAGATGGAAGTAACTTGGACCCGTATTGCATCTTTAGTTTTCATTCCATCATTTTCCTAGAATTTTTAGGGTTTCTAGCAACCTTGGACATAGAGAAAAAGTGAGTTTTGAAAGACGATGCCCACGGACTCCACATTGATGATGACACTTCATATCAACTAGGGTTCCCATAGAACCCAGGTTCCAAAGAAACAAGTTTCTGGGTTTTTGTTTGTTGATCTCCCTCCTTCAGGGCCCATGAAGGAGGACCTCGTGGAATACATGGAGGATATGGAGTAGACACGTAGGACATGCAGGTCACCTTGGATCCCTCTCCACCCACTCCTGTGCTGGAGTCAAAAGAAGGGTAGACCAATATCAGTGGATTTAAGGAGAAGCTGACCTCAGATAATTAGATGTCGATTTTAGCAAACTATTCCAGTGGTTTGGCGATGTGTTAGAGTCGAAAAAAGGATAGACCGATATCAGTGGATTTACGGAGAGGGTGACCTCAAATAATTAGCTCTGGATTTCAACAAACTATTCCAGTGGTTTGGCGATGTGCTAGATTCGAAAAAAGGATAGACCGACATCAGTAGATTTACGGAGAGGATGACCTCAAATAATTACCTCTCGATTTCAGCAAACTATTCCAGTGGTTTGGAGATGTTAGCTACGATGGGTCAATCTACAATTTTATTTATTTTTTTTCACTAGGAAATCCTTCTCAAGGAAATAAGAGGATTCTAGTTGAACAAGGATGATCTTGCAAAACACTCACAGAAAGAAGGGAAACTAATCCCACCACCTAGGATCACTCCCATTGGCGCTGTCAAAGAAAGGTGAAATGACTTTCGAGATGATGGTAAGAATATTTGGCTTGCATTAAATCGAAGTTAGCTCTCAAGATAATCAATGTTTTGGATTCATAGGGGAAATTCTAATTGTTGATTTAATGAATAGTTTTCCCTATGTCAACATCTAGAAGCATAGAATTGGGAAGACCAGGGAACCAACGAAAAAGGAGGAAGGAGGAAGTGGATAAGAGAAAAGATGAAGTAATTAATGTGCTGATATGGGATAGTGCAATGTTAAATGAAATTATGGATTTCAAAAAATCTTCACAAGTTGGAAGTTTTCCTACTCATAATAGGGAGTCTTCCTACTAAAAAATAGATATAAGAAAATTTTGGCATGTTAGTGGGATACATATTATGAAGCATAGTTTTAGTAAAAGGATTGATAGTTTGGGATACATATTATGAAGCATAGTTTTAGTAAAAGGATTGATAGTTTGGTTCTTTAGGACCCTGGAATATGCAGACAAAATTCATATTTTGGAAATGGGCCTTCGGGACCTATACTTGAAAAAATGGTATTGGATTTTGAAAAAATGGTATTGGATTTTGATGCATGTTAGCACAGACTAATTACAATCCCACTTGGATTACAATGCTAGGTCTATTGGTGAATGTTTTCAAATAAATTAGGAAAATTATAAGACTTTACTTCGAATCAAATAACTCTTTTCAATAATTTTGGTACTTGGCTTGTGAGGATTCTAGTGGGCATAGAGTAATCCAAACACATAGCCAATTCCATCATTATTAGTAAAGGACATACATCTTGTCACTAAGACCTATATTAGTAAGGAGTGTACAATTTATGTGCAAGAGGCTCCATGAGTATGGAAACATGGTAAAGGACTACACTCTTCATTTTGCTAGAAAACAATGGGTACATAAATATTCTATGTTTGGAAAAAAATCATCTCTCCTAGTATCAAGAAAGGTTCCCTTCGAGCCACTACATGTATCCTTGATGAGTGACCCTCCAACAAAAGACTCCCTACATGAAGAGCCTTTCTCTTGAAAAAGAGAGCTCATCTACTCTAGACAAGACGTCATCATCTAACATCAAGAAAGCTCCCTTGTCACCACTACATGTCTCCCTAGCGAACCGTGAAACACAAGACTCCCTAGAAAAAATATGATTAAGGGAACAATATGATTCTCCCATGAAGAACCTTTTTACTGAAAAGGAGAGCTCATCTACTCTAGGTAAGACTGTGCCATCCCCTATTTTCTCTAGATTTCACTGGTCTATTACAATATGGATCTTGGGAGGTTAGTATATAATATGAAATTGGAATATCTTGGGAGGTTAATGTAGAAGATGAAATTCGCATTATTCTCGAGGATCTTTTATCCAACCTATTAGGGTTATTGAAGCCCTGACCTTCTAGGAAAAGAAGATAAAAACCACCAAGTCTAGGAAAAGACGTAGGAAATATTTTTTATCCATAACCTAGAAGCACAAAAGTTTTGACGTAACATGTGGTAGACATCAATATTTACTCTAGGCCCTTAGAGAATCTTCCCATAAGGTAGGTTCAAAATAATATTCCTTCCCTTAAATTGTAAAGGGTTGGCCAATCCCTCCAAGAAATTATCCCTTAGAAGGTTAATTAATACTCACAACCCTAATTTTATTCTCTTGCAAGAGATCATGGAAGACATAGGATAAAATGTCTAAGACCTATCTAAGACTTTTAAAGGATGGGAGCTTAGCTATGTGGATGCTCTAGGGTTTTTAGTAGGGCTAGCTATAGGTTGGAAGAAAAATATTTTTTCCCTCTCTAATTCGTGGTAGTTTCATTTAGGAATCATTGTTTCTCTTGCTTCCCTCAATTAGGGGAAAGTATTCAACTATTTGAACATCTATGGGCCCTATGTAGAAGATTAGCAAATTGAGATATTTTTTCAAAGTAGTGGTTTCACAAAGGGATGGTAAGTTTAGGAGGATATTTTAATTTTAATCTTAACATATTTGAGATATGGGGGCCAACAACCTGATCCGGATTATGTTAGGAATGAAATCAAAGAAGAGAAATTACAATGAAATACTCATGAAACTTGTCAGAAATAGAGAAATACAACAATACTTGATTTCTATTAATGAAAGAATTGTAAAGAGACTATAAAAATACAGAGTGCAAGACTCACTAGAATGGTGGCAGCTTTATCTTTGAGAAGATATGTCATGGCTACGCTCATTCGCCAGAAGATCATTAAAATGAGGCTCTGAAGGCCTTTTTATGTTAACCATGAATGTCAAAACCCTAGACATCCAAAAACCTAACCCTAGGAGATGAAACACCAAAATCCATGTGGGCCCCATTTGGGTAAGTTAGTACATTAACTTCTCGGGGTTGTAACTTTTTCATATGATCTTTGTTTTAGGCGCGTGATAACCTATTACAAAGGTCTTTTGGAGAACTATGTATTAAGTCATCAAACTCTGACTCTGTCTACAGTTTGACTGTCACGAGCCAAAATAACATTGTTTAGGGCCCCAAAACAGCCCTAGAAGTACAACAAGATGTGCTAACATGAAAACATACAAAATAAGCCAGTTGGATTAGGTGGGAGGCCACCAGTATCCACATGGAATATGTGTAGGGATCCAGACACCCCCTGAAGTGTAAAACCCACAATTACAAAGAAGTACATAAGAACGTGATAAACTAAAAACTGACAAAAGGAGCTAGTTGGAACAAGTCAGTGGCCGCCAATATCCACCTGGATCAATCCTCTCCCCTTAGGAAGAAATGGTATCCACTGCATCGAGTGCCTAGGGAAGAGGGGAAAGCATGTTTTGAATCTGAATCTTGGTGAGCAACGTGCTTTGTGGGAGAAGTCGTGTTGCTTGGTCTATGGAAGACTCTCACAAACTAGTTGCTAGCGGGCTTGAATATGCTTCACCAACCTATTTTCTCTGTGTTTGACGAGGTATTGTGTAGGCACCATTGTAGGTGAAGAAACACTATCTTCTTTTTCTTTGACAATATTTTTTTGCTGGATAGAAGGTGTTGAGGCTGCAGTGGTTGTAGCGGTCTTCTGTGCATCCTTTGAACAGACTATGAAGAGGTTGAATTTTGAAGTATGAGAGATTACCTTGTGGCACTGTTTTGGTGGAGCAATAGTTGGAACTACCTCTGGTATCCGATAGAGATGACCGCCAAGAGTAATTACGCCGATAGGCGTACACCTATTGACAATGGGCACAATTAATTACCTTTTAATCTTAAATCTTAATCTGATGGTTAGCAATTAAAGATGCTGGCATATTCTTAGTCGTCCTCCTAAATCAATGAATATAATTTATTGTTCATAACTTGCTTGCATTTATGAATACATCCGTTAACTTGTTTACTTTTTCACATTTACCTAATTGTATTAAAAAATTACTGTAATTTCATATGATTGCCACGTTTTAAATCATCAGCATGCACTACTTCAACCTTATTACCAATCATGTATCAGGAAGCATCCATTCGTTTCGTTTTTCGTTTCGTTTTTTTACAGTCTGATCTGTGTGAAGCCATTAATCATGTATCAGGAAGCATCCATTCGTTTCGTTTTTTGATTCGTTTTCTTATGGACTGTGATCCGTTCGGTATTTTTTTTTACAGAGTATGAATAGTGGTATGGCCTGCGTTAAATTTTTTTAACGGACGTATCCTGTTAGGGGTAGCCATTCATTTTTTTTTTATGGACCATGGCTTTCGTTAAATTTATGGCCTGCGTTATAACGGACGTATGTAGTGATTCGTTTTTTTGAATTTTTGTTTATATTACATTTTTGATAATTGATAATTAAGGTTTATAAGTAATTAGGGTTTATGATACAGCCTATCGGCGTACCTCAGCCATAATTTTGTGGCTACGCTAGTAATAACACTATGAGGTCTAGAATCATAGACAACCTGATGTCTCCACATATATGGTTGGCCCAAAACCACATCACAAACATCAAGAACGAAAACATCACACACTACCTCATCCTTGAAGGATTGGATGCCATAGGACATGCCACACCATTGGATGATAGAAATATCTCGAGCCTAGTGAACCCACCCGATGTTGTATGGTTGCGGGTGTGGTGTTGTCGATAACCCCAACTGTTTGACGAACTTAGCTGAGATGAGGTTCTTCTGGCTACCATTATCAACAATGAAATGCAACGGGGTCCCCTTCACCCACATCTATGAATGGAAGAGACGCTCCCCCTCTTCAGGATCTACTGATTCTTCTGGTTGAATTCTTCTGGTTGCAACAGTGGAAGTGGGGTCTGCGTCGATGATCTATCTATTTTCAATATTTTCTGGATTGGATTCCGAATTACGGTTCTGCTCCATGTCTTTGACCTCCACCACCAATGATTGTTTCAAGCGAAATTCATCAGTGTTGTGCCAGGGGATTTTGTGGAAGTCACATCACTTCCTCGTGTCATTCTTCATCTTCCCTTTACCCTTTTTGTTATGTGTCTTGGACTAGTTTTCTAGGGGATTTTGTCTAGGGATGTCTCTACCGTTCTTTGGTTGTTGTAGTTTGCAGACCCAAATTCCCATTTGTTCTGGTGCCTACATTTCTGCTCGATTTTGACAGCATATCGATAGACAATGCCCAATGATGATATGTTTAGGAAATCCATTTCGGTTTGGATGTACCTATGTAGATCCCCAGGGTATTTCAAAACCAGATGGCACTCAAAGTCCTTGATACCCAATTTGGTGCGCAAGGTATGAAAAGTATTTGTGAAATCCAACACTGTTTGTCTCTTCTCTTGTCGCACTGTGGTCCATCTCATGTACTGTTCTTCGTAGTTATCAATAGGATAGTACTGTTCTTTGACCGCATCCACAAAAAACTTCCAAGTGGGCTCAACCACATAGATTCCAGATTCCTTCGAGGAACTTTTCTCCCTGTAAGTTTTCCACCAATGTTTGACATGGGAGGGAGCCTTGAGGAGTGCAAAGGTGATATTTTCCCTATCGGAAATTTTTTGAACATAGAAATAACCTTTTCCACATCCATTTTCAAAGTAGTGGCTTCACAAAAGGATGGTAAGTTTAGGAGGACATTTTAATTTTAATCTTAGCACATTTGAGATATGGGGGCCAACAACTTGATCCGGATTATGTTAGGAATGAAATCAAAGAAGAGAAATTACAATGAAATACTCATGAAACTTGTGAGAAACAGAGAAATACAACAATACTTGATTTCTATTAATGAAAGAATTGTAAAGAGACTATAAAAATACAGAGTGCAAGACTCGCTAGAATGGTGGCAGCTTTATCTTTGAGAAGATATGTGATGGCTATGCTCATTTGCCAGAAGATCATTAAAATGAGGCTCTGAAGGCCTTTTTATGTTAACTAGGAATGCCAAAACCCTAGACATCCAAAAACCTAACCCTAGGAGATGAAATGCCAAAATCCATGTGGGCCCCATTTGGGTAAGTTAGTACATTAACTTCTCGGGGTTGTAACTTTTTCATATGATCTCTGTCTTAGGTGCGTGATAACCTATTGCAAAGGTATTTTGGAGAACTATGCATTACACCATCAAACTCTGACTCTGTCTATAGGTTGACTGTCATGAGCCAAAATAACTCTGTTTAGGGCCCCAAAACAACCCTGGAAGTACAACAAGATGTGCTAACATGAAAACATACAAAATAAGCCAGTTGGATTAGGTGGGAGGCCACTAGTATCCACATGGAATATGTGTAGGGATCCAGACACCCCCTGAAGTGTAAAACCCACAGTTACAAAGAAGTACAGAAGAATGTGTTGAACTAAAAATTGACAAAAGGAGCTAGTTGGAACAAGTCGGTGGCCACGAATATCCACCTAGATCAATCCTCCCCACTTAGGAAGCAATGATATCCATTGCAGTGAGTGCCTAGGGAAGAGGGGAAAGCATGTTCTGAATCTGAATCTTGGTGAGTGACGTGCTTTGTTGGAGAAGTCGTGTTGCTTGGTCTGTGGAAGACTCTCACAAACTGGCTGCTAGCAGGGTTGAATATGCTTCACCAACCTATTGTCTTTGGGTTTGACGAGGTATTGTGTAGGAACCATTGTAGGTGAGGAAACACTATTGTCTTTTTCTTTGACAATATTTTTTTGCTGGATAGAAGGTGTTGAGGCTGCAATGGTTGTAGCGGTCTTCTCTGCATCCTTTGAACAAACTGGGAAGAGATTGAATTTTGAAGTATGAGAGATTACCTTGTGGCACTGTTTTGGTGGAGTAGTAGTTGGAACTACCTCTGGTATCCGATAGAGATGACCGCCCAGAGTAATAATAACACTACGAGGTATAGAATCATAGACAACCTGATGTCTCCACATATATGGTTGGCCTAAAACCACATCAAAAACATCAAGAAGGGAAACATCGCACACTACCTCATCCTTGAAGGATTGGATTCCATAAGATAGGCCACACTATTGGATGACACAAATATCTCGACCCTGGTGAATCCACCTAATGTTGTATGGTTGTGGGTGTGGTGTTGTCGATAACCCTAACTGTTTGACGAACTTAGCTGAGATGAGGTTCTTCTCGCTACCATTATCAACAATGAAATGCAACGGGGTCGCCTTCACCCACATCTATGAATGGAAGAGACGCTCCCCCTCTTCAGGATCTACTGATTCTTCTAGTTGAATTCTTGGGATTGCGACAGTGGAAGTGGGGTCTGCATCAATGGTCTATCTATTTTCAATATTTTTTCGATTGGATTCCGAATTAGGGTTCTGCTCCGTGTCTTTGACCTACACCACCAATGATTGTTTCAGGCGAAATTCATCAGTGTTGTGCCAGGGGATTTTGTGGAAGTCACATCACTTCCCTGTGTCATTCTTCATCTTCCCTTTACCCTTTTTGTTCTGTGTCTTGGTTTGGTTTTCTAGGGGATTTTGTCTAGGGATGTCTTTACCGTTCTTTGGTTGTTGCAGTTTGTAGACCCGAATTCCCATTTGTTCTGGTGCCTACATTTCTGCTCGATTTTGACAACACATCGATAGACAACACCCAATGATGAGTTGTTTAGGAAATCCATTTCGTTTGGATGTACCTATGCAGATCCCTAGGGTATTTCAGAACCAGATGGCGCTCAGAGTCCTTGATACCCAGCTTGGTGCGCAAGGTATGGAAAGCATTTGTGAACTCCGACACTGTTTGTCTCTTCTCTTGCCGCACTATGGTCCATCTCATGTATTGTTCTTCATAGTTATCAATAGGATAGTATTGTTCTTTGATCGCATCCACAAAAAAATTCCAAGAGGGCTCAGCCCCATAGATTCAAGATTCCTTCGTTGAAATTTTCTCCCAGTAAGTTTCCCACCAATGTTTGACATGGGGGGGAGCCTTGAGGAGTGCGAAGGTGATATTTTCCCTCTCGAAAAAAATTTGAACATAGAAATAACCTTCTAATAGATTTAACCATTTTTCTAGGGCACCCACATGTATCTGACCTTCAAATATGGGAATATCAAAATTAACTTGTACCTTAAAGGGATAGTTTCTCCCAAAATGGTCTCTTGATGAAGATGCACATGTTTCTATCGGCAAACATTGAAGAATGTGTGAAAAATTATCCATCATTTCATCCTTTTGTCGCATGAGAGCTTGCTCAAGCAACACGTTAATAAAATCTTCTTATACATCATCTTTCTTTTCTTCCACCATCGAGGGTTTCTTGGGTGTGCAAGAGTGATTCTCCTCAAGAGAGAAAAAATCGAGACCCAACTGGATATACTCGGACCTCGTCGAGGACATGCGATGAAAAACAATCAAGAGCAGACTACTCTGATACCACTAATCCATATTATGTTTAGAACGAAATGAAAGTAGAGAAATTACAATGAAATACTCATGAAACTTGCGAGAAACAAAGAAATACAACAATACTTGATTTCTATTAAAGAAAGGATTGTAAAGAGACTGTAAAAATATAGAGTGCAAGACTCGATAGAATGGTGGCAGCTTTATCTGTAAGAAGAGATGCGACATCTATGCTCATTCGCCAGAAGATCATTACAATGAGGCTCTGAAGGCCTTTTTATGTTAACGAGGAATGCCAAAACCCTAGACATCCAAAAACCTAATCCTAAGAGATGAAATGCCAAAAATCATGTGGGCCAAGTTTGGGTAAGTTAGTACATTAACTTCCTCGGGTCGTAACTTTTGCATAAGATCTTCGTTTTAGGCGTGTGATAGTCCATTGTTAAGATATTTTTTAGAACTACTTATTACGCCATCAAACTCTAACTCCATCTACAATTTGATTGTGGCGAGACAAAATAACACTGTTTAGGGCCCCAAAACGACCCTAGAAGTACAACAATATGTGTTGACATGAAAACATACAAAATAAGTTAGTTGAATTAGGTGGGAGGCCACCAGTATCCACTTGGAAGATGTGTAGGGCTTCACACAACCCAAAAAACGTGTAACCCACAATTATAGAGAAGTAAAAAATAATGTGTTGAACTAAAAACTGGAAAAATGAGCCATTTGGAACAGGTGGGTGGCCAACAATATCCACCTGGATCCCAACCCAACCAAATTCTCTATCAATTTTTTCTATTAGAAAATGAGAGCAAATTTAATTTCTTTAAATTGATCCTATCAATATTACCCCCACCTAGATCAATAGAATAACTACCGAAGCTTATACAGTGACATAGATTTATATATTCCTAGTTATATAAGATGTATTGGATGACCTGATGTGAATCATTCCATGGGGTTCCTTCCAGAGGGAACTCTAACCACAAACCAGTTCTATTAGAATTGGCTCCTATTATAGGAAAACCCCCCAGCCCCTTTAAATTAAACTTAAAATGTATAAAAATGAATATTTAATCCAAATTCTCAATAATGCATGGGTCCTTTACATCAATTCACTTTGGGAACCTCCTAGCACCTTTAAATTAAACTTAAAATGTATAAAAAAATGAATATTTAATCCAAATTCTCAATAATGGAGGGGTCCTTTACATCAATTCACTTTGGGAATCAACAACTATTCAATTCCACTCAAAGCTACATATGGCTAAACTATTGGATATCAAGTGGTATAAAAAGTGGTATAAAGACAAATAGGATGAATACTAAAAGATTCTTCAAGAGGTAGTAGATGTCATATAATCCATAATTTCTTTAGAAGCATTTTGATTCATTTTAGATTCACAAAAGGAAGATCTTTTCTAGTTGAAAACAAAACAAGAAAGTTTTTATTAGATTATGAAAAGGAGTAGTGGCTAAAAAGAAGGGAGTTGTGGATAGAGGTTATAGATGAAAACTTGAAATTCTTCATCCGTTTCACAAATTGTAAGAAAAATTCTAACTCGATCAAGAAAATTGACAGCGGAGATACCTCATGGACTGAAAATTTTAATGACATTTCTTTTGAAGGGGTCTCCCATTTCCATAATTTTCTGAAGGGGTCTCCCATTTCCATATTTTTTTCAAAGAGAAAAAAAAAAGCCATAATATATTCCATTCTTAGAATATCCATCTTCTTCCCCAAATTCATGGATATGGACGATAACCACTTTGTCGTGGAAAAAGTATGGAAAGAGGAACTACTTGGCTCTCATAAGGATAAGATGAGAGGCATTGAGGATGATCTTCGTAGGGTAGTGGAAGCAACTTGGCTCTCAAGTAAGGTGTTGGTTTCCTTCAACACCACATTCATTGCACTTATACCAAAGACGGACAAGCCCTCAAGGTTGGAAACTTCCATCCAATATCACTCAACAGTATATATCATATTATATCCAATATCATCTCTCGTATGATCAAATAAAATCTCTCTAGCCTAGCAGGGTCTCTCTCGATCAATTTGGATTCATTGAACGGTGTCAAACACACTCAGGCAATTAGCATTTCCCAGGAAAGGTTACACATAATAAAAAATGTATTCGGAAAATATAATTTCGTAGAATGTTTAGATTACAAAACTCACATTTAAACCTGAAATGTGATCACTAATTTTAGCCACATGAGGCAGGTGGAAGATGGAGTTTTATTTTGTGAGCAACATAAGGAGGGATTTTGTTCTTCTTTACATTTTCAATCGTCAAGCCAAACAAATCTATCACAGATTAAAAATTGTTCAAGGAATAGAAATGGGTCCTTCCATCACTCGTTGGAGAAAATACAGTGTGTATTGATTAAAGGTCGTTTAAATGGTTCTGGGTTTCAGATTTTGTAAATCAGAGTAGGGTTTGATGCGTGTCAAAGAACAAACCATTCTATTATGTTTATAATTGACGAAGATTTTCCATGAAGACTGTTAGATCGACCCGAAAAATCAAGGACAATGTTGATGTTGTTATATACGATGATTCAAAACAGTGGGTGGCAGCTGAGAGCCAGTTGATGTTATTTGGGTTTCTTCTTGTATTCACTATGATGACCGATCCAGATCTTAATCATGAAATGTCTTTGGATGGATTTATTTTCCTTCTCGTGTCTTCTACCTCCGGTTAGAGCAAACTGCATTATTGAAACTGCATTATTGGAATGAGAAAAGCTTTGCACGGCAACCTTGAAAATCTGACCGTTTAAGGAGTAGATTTTGTATTCATATGATACGAAACGGTCGCATACGTATAGCAGGTGTTACATAGACTGATGCTGTAATATATGTAACTGCTAGTGCTTGTAATACATACTTATAATCTACTAACAGCAGCATTGAATGCTGGGTAGCAGGTTGTATATTGGTGTCACCAGTAACCAACCTGTTACACAGTATTCAATGGTGTAACGATTGATTTATACATTGTCTAACTCGTACATGCTAGTTGTGTATTTGGTTTTGGAGAGGTATACATACCCTACATACCTTACTCATACCCTACATACCTTACTCTTCTGGATTTGAATTTGTGATCTTTTAGGAGGAAAGACAAGTTTTTAATCATTAAGTCTTCTTAGCTTCCAACATCTAACAACCTAAGCTCCCTAGAAGAAAAGATAAATTACACCATTAATCTTAAAAGGAAAGATAAATTCTTAACCATTAAGAACCCTCAGCTCCCAACATGTAACAATCTACAACACCATTAAACCGTTATTAATCTTAGAAGGAAAGATAAGTTCTTAACCATTAAGCACCCTCAGCTCCCAACATGTAACAATCTACAACACCATTAAACCGTTATTAATCTTAGAAGGAAAGATAAGTCCTTCACCGTTAAGCCCCCTCGGCTCAACATGTAACAATCTACAACAGAACCGTTAAGCCCCCTTGGCTCAACATGTAACAATCTACAACACCATTAAACACCCTCGGCTCAACATGTAACAATCTACAACACCATTAAACCATTATTAATAACATCATAACAGTTATTAATCCCCCTCAGCTCTCAGCATGTAAAAACCTACAACATCATTAAATAGTTAAACTTCTACTAATGTGATAAATGTATACATATCTTACCCTCATTTGGATTTGAACTTGTGACCTTTTAGAAGGAAAGATAAGTTTTTAACCATTAAACTCCCTCCACTCCCAACATGTAACAACCTACAACACCATTAAATGATTAAACCTTTGCTGATATGACAAATGACCTTTTAATTTTTTATTTGGTTTTTTTCTACTATCAACGATTGAAATATCTTATACAATAAAATTCGAAATAAAAATAAAATTTTAATAATTGTTTTGTACAGAAGGTATCGTAAAACATGTTTGCAAATATTTTGACCATGAAGTAAACTAATTTCAAAAATAAAAGACAATAGCCCATTTTCAAAAAATGAAAACAAGAGTCTGTCAATTTTTGACAACCATTAACCAACTCGGTAAAAATTCTCGATGCTTCATGAAATACTTACAATTCCTTTTACTTCAATCACGATAAACAAGTCTGAAACATCTGATAATAACAAAAAGAGCTAATTGCGCACAGCATCTAAGAATTCAATTACACGCTATGACTCTTATAGAAAAATCTGTGAGTATCTCCCAAGATATTTATTTTCTTAAAAAAACTTTATAAACTTAGAATACATGTCTCTGAGTATCTCCCAGTATATTTATTTTCTTCATAAGACTTTAAAAACTACATTAAATTGCCAATTACAGGATAAGTAGAGTCACGCTCAATTTTTGTACTAAAAAACATCAGTGCGGAGAGTATATCATATTATACTCCAGCAGAGACCAAGGTTGGAAATGTCATTGATTACTTTTCCAATTACAAATATTTAAAAATGGAAACATAATTCCTAAATCATGATGTGGAAACATACTTGAGGTCCACTATTAACGATTTTAGATGTTAAAAAGTATAAGCATATAGTAGAGGTCCACTAATAAGAATTTTAGAAGTCAAAACGTTGAAAAGTATAAACTTATAGGAGAGGTTCACTAATAAGGATTTTAGAAGTTGAAAAGTATAAGCATATAGCTAGTGTTTTTTAAATTAAATTTATAGTTTTAATATGTTAATTAAGTAAATATATTTTTTAATACATTTCATTGTATGATGAGAGACAAATCAAATATCTTTGACTCTTATATGTTAAAAAAAGAGGAGTTTTAATCATCCATCCACAAAGTATCACTTTTTTATGAATATTTTCATGAATATAAGAATTATAATATATTAAAATTTATATAATGTTATGGATAACATTTTTTATTTTTATGTAATATTTTTATTATACTTTTTAGTTTAATTAATGCATAATGTAGATATGAATATGGTTATGGACAATCAATGTAATATGTGAAATATATTTTTTGATTTTAAGAGGAGTTTTAATCATCCATCGACAAAGTATCACTTTTTTATGAATATTTTCATGAATATAAGAATTATAATATATTAAAATTTATATAATGTTATGAATAACATATTTTATTTTTATGTAATATTTTTATTATACTTTTTTGTTTAATTAATGTATAATGTAGATATGAATATGGTTATGGCCAATCAATGCAATATGTGAAATATATTTTTTGATTTTAATAAATATAATGTGATATCAAATGGGAATAAAAAAAGAAATGGGCGTTGAGTTCTCCACAAGAGTAAAGACTGTCTAACAGGGCTCCAAGGGGGGAAATTAATTATGAGTATTACTTCAACTCATTTCCCAAATTTTATTATCATTGGGAATAACTTCTAAATCTTTGTTTGAGTGTGTAAGATCCCAATCATTAAGCTCATGCAAGACGGTGAGTGTGAGAGTCACATCCCATAGTTATTGGAAAGCACGGGAAATAAGCAATCAACATTGGGTAGAGTGAGTAGTCAATTGTCTTGGGGGGGAATAGAGAAAATTCATATGGAATCCTATAGACACATTTTACACATTGAGTTGGGCATGAAAAACAAGACAAATGAAGAAAAAAGAGCACCATAGTTGGAGCAAGGAGGCTGGGAAAATTTAGAAGCATGCTGGAGCATTTTGGAGTGTATTGGGGTGGAAAATTGAAGAGTAAGGTTGCCAAGACTGAAGAGTGAACTCTTGAGTGAGTTGCATTGTATCAACAATTGTTGTTTATTTTTATTGATGGTTTTCCTAGAAGTGATTTCTTTTGACTTTCTCAAAGAGAGATTCTTAGCTACTTCAGTCAGAGAGACCCCGATAAATGAATGGGATGCCTCACTAGTTGAGAGCGGTGAAGGCGTACATTCCTTGGGTTGGGAAGATCAAGAGGAAGAGAGATGGAGGAAATTCAGGATAGTTGTAGAAGAATACTAATGGGTTTTGTGATAGTGTGTTGTGAGTGGATTTCTAGAAGCACCCTTCGCTTGTGTATTCTTAGCTCGGGGGCGGTTTTTGTTGATATTTAGAACAACAGGTCTATGGTTGGGTGGAACACCCTTCCCAAGCAGCTGGTTGAAAAAACGTATTATAAAACATAAGTGTTTATTTATTTCTTGAGTTGTTTGTTGAGTTTAATTGTTGTGCTCAAATATGTGTACGTGAATGGTTTATTGTTGTTGTGAATGATTTGTTTGTTGAATTTCTGTTCATTTATAATGTTGTAGATGCATTTCATTATGGGTATCCAATTCTAGTTAAAAATTTGCTTAAAACGTAGTTGGTAAGCTACAACAAAGGAGATAGCAAGAAATTTCGATTTTTGTGTGTATAATTATGCAAGCAATATTTTGTGGTTGATTTGGGGGATGTTACATTATGAAGGCTGCAACATTAGGCCTTCTACAGAAAACAAGAAATTTTTTGGATCATTTTTTTCTTTTCTTTTAGGGGAAACATATTTTTTCTTCAAGACATCATTAGATGAGAAATTTTGTTGTTTAATGCCATGGAAACCAAGTTAAATAAATTCCTCATGGCCTAGGATTTCTATCGAGGCATCGTTTGGTTGAATTGGAGCATGGAGTCGACAATTATGCCCCCTGGAACAACAGTGCATACTATCCATTGATCTATCCCATGCACATTTTCCCAATCGTCGATCTGCATTGAGTATTATTTATTCATCCCGCATGCATGTGGAAGAGTTTGAGTGAAAATTTTGTAAGAAAAATGTAACCTTTGGTTACTTGTGTGTGAAGCATAGAGAGTTGTAGAACCCTATGGAGCACGTGCATAACATATATGTTTGGTTGTCCGAACCTCCCCCTTCCCCACGAGAAAAGCGTGTTCACCAGATCGGAAGGGGTGTTGTTTTTGGCATGTGCAGGTGTGATCTAGTGCATGATGGGATCGTGGGTCGGTGCCCCACGTTATATCATACATAAATCGGTTGAAGTTATGTGTGGTGGGTCGATGCTTCGAGTCAAATCATAGATAAATTGGTTGAATTTGGATGTGGTGGGTTGGTACCCTGGTGGTCCAGTATGCTCGATGGTGATCTGGTGGGTCAGACCGGGAATTGAAAGGAAGTTACGTTAGGTGAATGGAAGTAGGGAGTATTTTCTTGGTGCCCCGGTAACCCGGTGGGATAGTAAGTTGATGGGTCGGTGTCGTGTTAGCTCAGTGGTCTGGTGAAAAGTGTGGTTTCTAAAGTTGTAGTATGCAGCCGAAGGATGGTGGGTTGGTGCCCTAGTGGGTCAGTTCCTTAGTATGCTCGGTCGTCCCATGGGTCTGGTCGGGATTGAAGGTAAGTTCGATGAGGGGAAGGAAGGGGATTTCCCCGATGGTAGGTAGTCGAGTATGTCAAGTGGGTCGATGGCCCAAATTTTACTGAAGTTATTTGAGGGTACGTGAGGTGTCCTAGTGGATCAGAACAATGTTCAATTGAACAATGTTCAATTGAAGTTTAAAAAGGAGAGGGGAAGTATTTACCCAATTCTCGGTGATCGAGAACAAAATAACAATACCATAATAACAAATAAAAAGTGAATTATCAAATAATATGGTGTTTTTGAAGGTCACCAATTACCAATGCATTTTTGAGGTCTTAAACAATGTTTTTATAAAATCTAATTTTCACAAAAAAATGTTAGTATTGGTATTGCACAGTTTTTGCTTCTAAAATGAAATTTTTTGAGAATTGCTTTCCAATGAGCTATTATGAGAATAAAATAGAGTTTGAATAAATAAGTTACAACCAAAACAATCAAGGAAAATTCAGTACCATATTTCTTTTAGAGGGTAAAATTCCTAACCCAAGAGTTAATTTGGGCCCAGGAGCAGTCTATTAAAAGATCATGGACTTTATAAGTCAATCATAGAGACAAATTTTAATTTTGGGTACCTAAAAATGTGTTGGTAACATGCAGGGTTAAAAAGGGAAAAACAATCAAAACTTCTAAAGAGCATAACTTTCTGCTCCAAACTCAGAATTGGGAAATTGAATAGTCGATGGAAAGGTATTGAGGAGGGGAGTATAATTGTGAACCCACAAAGTTAATTTGACTAGAAAAAATTAGAATCAAAATGAAAAGAAGATGGCTAGTGTCATTAAATGGAAAAACAAAATGTATGCATTATTTTCCAAAATTGTGTATGTATTATTTTTTTGTTGAAAAAAAAATTGTTTGCATGGACATTTTATGCAAAGTTTAGAGGTTCAGAAAGGAAATTTGGTTCCCATATGAAAAATACAACCATGCAATATTCCCAATGGTCCTAAAGTCATGAATAAGAATTTAGAGGGTTTCATGTTAGTATTGGGAATTTTGAGACATAGTCTAATGGAAGAAGAGACATGTAGGATCTTGTAACTATGAGGAGCCTATAGATAAAAGTGAAAATTTATAGGTATGATAAGGAAAGTGTTATGAAATATCATGAAAATATACTTCATATCTTCAATATGTTGTAGAAGCAAGCTAAAAAAGACTCTCGCACCAAGCAATAATTTAGTGCTACAAAAATGATAACATCCAAATCCTATAACATGAGGGATGAGCATGGGGATGACAGGAAGTTAAGGAAAAATAGTAGGTACCATCATTCTAGAGGGTAATCCATTTGGATATCACATGCAATCTCAGGGCCTTGGAGCATCCAAAGTGTGTCTCCTATCATGAGACAAAGGAGAAGCCCCGAGGGAGACATACTGCAAGGTGAACTTGGAAAGATCAAGCCACCAACTTTCAATGGTGAGAATTGGAAGCGCAAAGAGGCCGAGGCTTGGCTATTGGAAGTGAAGAAATATTTTCAGCTGCATGATTACCCCTCTAGGGTAGAAACAATAATTTCAACCTACCACTTGCAAGGAAAGGTATCCATGTTGTGGGATCACCTCAAACAAGCCAAGAATATCGATAATAAGAGAGTACCATGGAGGAATTTCAAAGGATATTTCCAAGAAGAGTATTTGTTTGAGAATTACTATGAGAGGAAGATTAAATATTTCTTTGAACTCAAGCCGGGAAGCATGACAATGGATGAATATGAGAAAATATTCTTTAAGTTGTTGAAGTATGTGGAGTTCATAAAGGATGAGAAAATCAAAATCCAAAGATTTCTTAGCAGCTTTTCCTCCTTCTATAGTGACAAAATAAAATATGATAACCCCAAAACTTTGGAAGAGGCCATAAGTAGAGAAAATCGTCTCTCTAAGAAGAGCAGAGGGAGGCCAGTCTTTCAAAGAATTGGAACAAGATGAAGTGTAATAAGGAGGAAAGGACATAAAGGTTTTAATCCACCCTTTTTTAGAAATAAATCCCAATCAAATTGGCAAGGTAATCCAACCCAAAATGAGCACAAAACAACAAATCATATTGGTAAAAGGCCAAGGAAATAGTCTGTACAATGTTTGAGATGTGATGAAAATCACTTGTATAAGGACTTCCCTCAGAAAGGAGAAATAATTAGGATTTTCCACAACATTCAAGAGGTTGAAACAATTGAAGACATGGGACAAAACATTCAAAGGATTTATGCAACCTTGGACAACAAGAAAGAATAATATCAGTCCCCTATGATTGAACTGGAAGGTAAGATCAATAATCATCATATAAAAATTCAATTGATTTTGGAGCTAGCCATAGTTACATAAATCTAACATTATCAAAATATTTCACTTGCAAAGGATTAAACATAAGAAATCTTGGTTAGTTTAGTTATCCACAGGGGCTAAGAGAAATATCACTAAGTTGGTTAAAGATTGTTCAATAGACATGAATGGGCTCAACAAAAAAGTAGATCTTAACATTATACCATTGGGTTCATATGATTTTCTAATTGGCATGGATTGGTTGGAAAAACACCATGTTTTCTTAGAATGTTACAACAAGACAAAAACATGTATTAATGAGAGGAAAACAAGGAAAAATTCAAGGCATTCCAAAACCTGTGGATGTTATAGAATTTTCAACCATGCAATTGAAAAACAGTTTGAGGAAAGGATGTCCAATTCTTACAACCCATATGGAAGAGGCAACTAGAGATAAAGTTTTAAGTATTAAACACCATCCAATCTTAAAATATCTTGAAGATTATTTTGAGGAAATCCCAGGATTTCCTCAAAAGAGGGATATTGTTTTTTCTATTGATTTGGTGTCAGGAGATACCCTAGTGCCCAAGACACCTTACAAAATGGGAACACTAGAATTGAAATATTTGGAGATGCATCTTGAAGAAATTTTGAAGAGGGGGTATATACACCCAAGTGTGTCACCTTGGGGAGACCTGGTTTCTTTTGTGAAAAATAAAGATGGAACCTTAAGTTTATGCATTGATTTCAAATAGATGAATAAGGTCACAATAAAGAGAAAATACGATTTTCCAAGAATTGATGATCCATTTGATCACCTAAAAGATACAACGATAATTTCCAAGATTGACCTGAGATCAGGTAATCATCAAGTGAGGATAAAGGAAGAGCATATCATCAAGATAATTTTCAGAACAATATATGGGCATTATGAATTCATGGTAGTGCCATTTGGATTGTCAAATTCCCCACCAATTTTCTTGTGTAGAATGAATGGAGTGTTTAGGGAGTACCTAAACAAGTTGGTAATTTATTTATTAGATGATATTATCATATAGACTCTATGTCCGACGAGGTGGATGAGAATAATTTAAGAATGCTTCTAAAAGTTTTAAGGGAGCATACATTTTATGTCAAGTAAAGTAAGTGCACCTTTTATCAAAAGTAGATTCATTACTTGGGACATATTATTTCAAGAGATGGGTATAACAATTAATATAGAGAAGATATAGGCCATTAAAGGATGGACAACACCAAGAAATGTGGCATAGGTAAGATCATTTATGAGACTTTCCTTTTATTACTGAGGATTCATAAAAATATTTTCAAAGATTGCAAGCCCAATCACTTCTTTGTAAAAGAAGGGAGTGATGTTTAAATGGAATTATAAATGTGAATAAAGTTTGCAATAGTTAAAATATATTTTGACAAGTGCACCCATATTAAAGATTGCATATATCTAGATGAAGACTTTGTGGTGTGCACAAATGCATGCAAGGAAGACCTAGGTGGAGTCATCAGTCAAAATGATAATGTGGTATTCTATGAATCCCATAAATTAAAACATCATGAGAGAAATTACATTACGAACAATCTAGAGCTGGTAGTGCTCGTACATGCATTAAAAATGTGGAGGCACTGCCTCATGGGAAGGTGATTTGAACTAAGAATAGACCATTGTGGTTTGAAACATTTATTTGGACAACCAACACTAAATGTGAGGAAAGCTAGAGGGCTTGAATTTATTAGTGAGTACGACTTTGAAATTAAGCATATTAAAGGAAAAAAAGGTTAGGTGGATGATGCAGTCAGCAAAAGAGCTCATGAAGTGCATGTTTTAGGCATCAATGGGTATAGGATAGATTTAAAAGATAAAATTTTTGAAGCAACAATTATAGATTAACATTATTTGCAAATAAAAAAACACTTATAGCGAAACAATTTACAATAGAAATTTAAAACATATTGATCTAGGTGAATTTCGGTGGCCACCCTGCACCTATTCCACTGGCTTGAAAAGCAGTTTTGCACCTTGGCAGTTTTTTGGTAGTTTTTCGGGTTCCAAACTTCCAGGGTCATTTTGAGGCCCTAAATGATATTTTTTGGGGATTTTGGGCCCGGAGGATTATCAAAGGCACTTCTCTAGGCTAGTAAAAAACTATTCTTCTCGGTTAGACCTTTTCAACAGGATATTGTGTGCCTAAAATAGAGATCGTATGAAAACGTTATGACCGTGGGAAGTTGATGTACTAACTTACCCAAACGGGGCCCACATGAATTTTGGATGTCTAGGGTTTTTGACATTCCTATTTATTGTAAAAGGCCTTCAAAGCCTCATTGTAACTATCTTTTGGTGAATGAGCGCAGCCGTCACATCTCTTCTCATAGATAAGCTGCCACCATTCCAACAATCTTGTTTTCCACTGCATTTTATAGTTTCATCTTATTTCCTTATTGAATAGAAAACCAATTTTACTGTATCTTTGTTATTTTTTGTTAAGAATTTTTTAATAATATGTATTCATTTTGTTCTGCTCATAAAATCTGGATCACATATGAATTGAAATAGAATGAAATCCTCTTGTATAGAGGAAAGGTGTATGTGTTGAATTCTATGGAGCTAAAAATTATAGTGCTAAGAGAAATGCACAATGTGTCATATGCTAGGCACCTAGGATATAGGAAATCCATTACAGTTGTAAGGATCCAATAATTTTGGTCAGGAATGATGAAATAAGTGGATAACTACATAGCCCAATATCTAAAGTGCCAAAAGGTAAGGACAAAACACATAAATCTAACATGACTATTAGAGCCATTGCTCATTCCAAAATGGAAGTGGGAAGTGGTCACAATAGACTTTATTATGTAAACATTTCCAGAACGATGAGGAAACATGATTCCATCATGGTGGTGGTGGAAAAATTGACCAAGGAAACACATTTTATTCTTGTGAATAAAACACACAAGGAAGAAAACATTTCAAAGATCTACATGAAAGAATTTCCCAGGCTACATGGCATGCCTAAGGAAATAGTTTAATATAGAGATTCAAAGTTTATAGGAAACGTTTGGCAAGGTTTGTTCAAAGTCTTTGGGAAAAATATAAATATTAGTACAACATATCACCATAGTCAGATGAGAAAATAGAGAGGACCAATAGGATAATTGAATACATGCTCAAGATGTATGTGATAGATCATCGTCAAAATGGGAAGACTATATCAACTTAGTGTATTTTTCTTACAATAATGGGTATCAAACCTCATTAAAAATAAGTCCTTTTGAAGCTTTGTATGGTAGGAAATGTAACGCACCATTGAGTTGGGATAACCCAACAGACAAGACCATCATTGGGAAAGATTTGTTAAAGGAAATGGAAGAGAAGATTTTAGAGGTTGCCCGGGATAGGAAAAAAGTTATGCAAACAAGAACATAATTTTCACAGATTTTAAAGTGAGAGAATATGTATTCCTTAAAGTGAAATTCAAAAAAGGTTCGACAAGATTGGGTTGTTTCCCAAAGTGAATAGTAAGATATCGTGGGCCTTTCAAAATATTATAAAAGATAGGGCCATTTGCATACATGTTAGCATTTCCTGCATACACGAGAGTCCATAATGTTTTTCATGTATCATTATTAAAGAAATATTTACTTGACCGTAACCACATAATTGATCAGACTGTGGTCCAGGTGGAAGAAAAAGGGGATTTCTAGGTGGAACGAGTATGCATCCTACACTGAAAATTCAAAGTTCTTAGGAACAAATCCATAGGGATGGTAAAATATCAATAGACCTTCTATGGTCTTGAAGATGAAACTTGGGAGCATGAATAAATTATGTGGGAGGAATACCTGCACTTTTTTTCCAATTTTGAGGAAGATAGAAAATGAAAATGCAAGCCTTGGTTTTTGGGTAGCTAGAGTTCCATAACTACATCTCCAATTCCTGGGTTATTGCGCTGATAGAAATAATAAAAAAAATTGTACAATCCGATGGGATGAGGGAAATGAAGGGGGAACATTTATTGGATCAACAAGTTGATAATTACGATATAATTTGGTTGGGAGTGTTGTTGGAGGGTAAGAAAAAATTGTATACATTTGTTTTATTTGATTTTCTGAATATTAAAATATAAATTTTATATATGTATTTCGGCATGGTGTTGTTCATCGAGGATGATGCAAAATTGTAGGGGAGGGGGATTGTAACACCCCCGCTATAATCCCCCATTTAATTAATGCATAATGTAGATATGAATATGGATATGGCCAAGCGATGTAATATGTGAAATGAATCTTCTAATTCTAATAAATATAATGTGTTATCGGTTTCTAAGAATAAGGATAGATATGGGGGATGAGTTTTCCACAAGAGAAGAGAGTGTCTAAGAGCGGTCCAAATGGGGGGTTTAATTATGGGTATTACTTCGACTCATTTTTACTTAATTTTATTATCATTGGAGATAACTTCTCAATATTTGTTTGAGTGTGTGAGAGACCAATCATTAAACTTGTTTAAGAGGATGGGTGTGAGAGTCACATCTCATAGTTATTGGAAAGCATGGGGAAGAAGCAATCGACATTGGGCAAAATGAGCAGTCAATTATCTTGGGTGAAAATAGAGAAAATTAGTATGAACTGTTACAAGTAGTTTTTACACATTGAGTTAGGCATGAAAAAAAAAAAAAAAGANGCAAGGAGACTAGGCAAATTTACGAGTATGTTGGATCATTTTAGAGTGTATTGGTGTAATATACACAGGGAAATGTACTATACCTAAGGAGGTAATATGGGGTACCTAGGGAGGTACCCAATGGGAATGTGGTTATGTAATGTACTATACCTAAGGAGGTAATATGAGGTACCTAGGGAGGTACCCAATGGGAATGTGGTTATGTATTATTAGTGGAGGACATTCAATGTAAGGTGGACTAGTTCCACTATATTATTAAATAAGGCCCACTATGGTAGTTAGATATAATAAATAGGATTTCTAGAAGATTTTTTCTCTAGAATTTTCCTAGAAGATAAAGAATATTATATAAAGAAGTGAAAGCAATGTATTGGATTTAATGGTAAATAATATTGTATTTGTAAAAGAAAGTATTGATTGAGGACTGCATTCCTCTCATAAGGAATAATATATGGTGGTACCCCACCTCAAGGGTTTTGTCTACATTCATGTGTTGGATATTTGGTGAATGGTTTGGTTTATTCTTGTTGATATTGTGGGTTTATTTTGAGATTTATATTCAGATCTATTAAAGTAATTAACAATTGGTATTATAGCTCTTTCCTTGGGAAAAGAGGGCAACAATTTTTGGTTATTTTTGCAGAATATGTTTTTAATAAAAAAGGGGGGCGACGCACTTCAATCTTAGAGATGATACTTTATGATCGTAATTTTCAGACACCAAATACATATTTGGATTCCTCTTGGAAAATTTCACAATTTAAATAAAAAATCAGTCAAAACGTTGTCGAGGAAGTAAATTTATGAGCATTTTAAATTTTGTAGTTTTTTAGGGTTTTTCCGAAAAAACCATGATTTTCTGTAGTAAGTTATTTTTAAAACCCTAGTTTTTGTTGCGTATTTATTCCAAGCAAGATGTATTTTACTGGGAATGATAATGGTCCTAGTGTTGAATAATTACTAAAGTCCCACAAGTTAGAATGGAAAGGAAAGTGCAAATTTGTGTTAAGTCTTTTTTTCAACCAGGCTGCCTTCACATGGGTGGAATCAATTGCCTCTTTCCATGTGTCAAAAATTCCAGATGAAGCATTAGAAAAATTACTTTTAGATAGGTGGTCTCATGTGGGAAAACAAGATAAAGAGAGCACCAAGGGTTTATGTGGAAAATCTATATTATAGGTTCATGATTGTATTCATAAAGAAAATATCATTGTTTCTATTAACCCTAGTTACCAACATAATTTTATTAATGTTCACTTGGTTAACATATTTCAAGTTTCTCCCTAGATGGAGTGACACATAGCACAATATTGCCACCAGGCATAACATTAAGCCAAGGTTTAAATGTTGTAGGACGCTCCCCATCTATTCAGCATTAATGATGGGAGCAGGCCATTACAGTTGACTTCCAAATGATAGACTTTTCCCTCACACAAAGGATCCGACAATGCAGGCATTAAGTATGACTAAGTTAAAGAGAGGCTAGGTGCAGTCATCCCACAAAAGGATAAAAGAAAATAGGTCTGGATGCACCTAAATCACTCTTTCTCTGAAACTCCCCGCCGTCTGCAAGCTCTGGTGTGTCTTTTGTTGTGTCCTGTCAAGTCCGGGTGAGTCTTATTCTCAAGACTCCTCCAATATTCCTAGGGAGCGAGGCAAGCCTTGACGTGGTTCGGTTTGGCACACCCATGTTGCTTATAGACAACAGAGGCAGCATATGGAACGAGCACTCTCACTGGAAAACTCTATTCTTCGACATAGAGTGAGGGTCGCCTGTCTCGCACCCCATTCTCCAGTAATTAAGTCTGTGATAGGGAAAAGAGCTCAGACCCCACCAACTCTGGATAATTGGCAGCCCATAGACATCAAGCGAAAAGAAAATCCTCCAATTGAGCCTGATAATCAAGCTGGAAGCATCTTGAGGGGAAAGCTTGAAGAGGATTTCCCAACCTGCTACATAGAGGAAATACCATGCCCAGTAGACAACCCGAATTCCCTGAAGCCTCAAGCAAGAGACAAGACAAGGGGCAGGCTCTGTGAGGATATGCCAACTTGCTACGTCAAGGAAGTGCCATACATGGACAAGGTCTTGCAGAGAACCTATGTGGTAATGATGCACCACACAGACATCGTAGCTGGGGGAAGGATGATGCCAGTGCATAAGCGAAAACATGTACCTCAGGTGAGGCATGAACAAAAGAAATGCATGCACCACTCTTCCGTGTGGCACACAGGGATCTAGTGTTTGAACTCCAAGGACAAATGGCATATCAAGAGCACCGAGCCCTCCTCATGGGAAAACGGTTGGATTTTCTCCTGGATGCTTATTCCAAGGCCCCAACGAATCACAAATGTCCAACGTGTGCCCAACCGTTTGTCATTTAGGCCAAAGCAGCATGGGAGGAGGACAAGGGCGACAAGTCACCAGGTATTTGAGTTTGTCCATTTTAGTCTAGTTTTCAATCTTTTTGTTCAGTGTCAAGACAATATATTTCCATCTGTCCTGGTTTCCTTCGAGTAGGACAGATGGCGAAATAGTATTTTGGCTTCTTCTCCTAGAAACAACATACTTGCCCCAAACTGTGTTGGTTTCCAATAAAATGGCATCACATTTGGTGGCAACAGTAATGCTATATCTCTCTATATTTTTTGTCAATATAATATAGTAGGTAATACCTTTTTTACTTAAAAATATATATAT
>ML778111.1:649051-659089 GCA_009831015.1 Picea engelmannii | reverse complement strand
TATATATATATATTTCAAGTTTCTATAAATAATATTCAAAGTACACAGGTCGAAGGTGAAAATGTTCAATTTTTTAAAGATTTGAAGATTACCATAGATAAATATGGGTTTCATTTAGACTTTTATGCTATAGATATGGGTGATGTGGATATTGTTTTGGGATATCCTTGGATGGATTTAGTTGGTACAACTAATATTAATGTGCAATTTTTTTTTTTTAATTTATGGTACAAGAAAAATAAAATCACATTGCAGGATGTGTCTCTTAGTAAGAAATATGGGCCCATAGAGGCCAACAAAGAATTTATTTCCAAGTCTGACACTAAATCAGAGACAAATTATATAGAAGGAGATGAAGCAAAACAACCAGAAGGAAACAATAAAGAATCTAATAAGTTCACTGACTCAAAGGAACAATGTGTTTCATATTTGAAGAACAAAGAACATATTCCTACAGTTGGTGTATATTTTCATCCACGTCATATTGAGAAACAATAGTCATCAAGGCAAGGGCGTGAGAATCAACAAACTTATGCACCAAAAGGGAACCATAAATTAAATCAATCCAAAGGTGTATGGGGGCTTACCATCACTAGAAGAAGAAATTAGGCTAGAGAACCTCTCCCAATATGGAAACATCGGCATGATGAAGATCCAGATTAGGGTGGAAAGGAAACAATTGGATATCATGTTCATCTTCCATTAAGATGGATGGATGGTCATACTTGGTACCAGTTGGATACATTGCTTAGTCAATCCTATTGTATGGTTTTTTCCCGTGTTTTGAGGACAAAACATGTGAAGGGGGATGGAATGTAGTATACATAGGAAGGTAATATGGAGTGCATAGGGAGGTACCCAATGGGAATGTGGTTATGTATTATTAGTGGAGACAATTGAATGAAAGTTGGACTAGTTCAACTATATTATTAAATAAGGCCCACTATCGTAGTTATATAAAATAAATAGGTTTTCTAGAATATTCTTTCTCTAGAATGTTCATAGAAGATAAAGATTGTTATATAAAGAAGTTAAAGCAATGTATTAGGGCATGGTGAATAACATTATATTTGTATGAGGAGTGCATTTCTTCCATAAGGAATAATATATGGTGTTACCCTACCTCAAGGATTTTGTATACATTCTTGTGTTGGATATTTGGTGAATGGTTTGGTTTATTCTTGTCGATATTGTGGGTTTATTTTGATATTATCTTCAGATCTAATCATGTACTTAACAATTGGAGCGATAAATTGTAGAGTCAGGTTGTCAGGTCTAAAGAGTGAACTCTTGAGTGAGTTACATTGAATCAACAAGTGTTTACAATCATTTTTACTGGTGGTTTTCCTAGCAGTGAGTTTCCTTGAGTTTCCAAGAGAGAGATTCCTAGCTACCTGAGCCAGAGAGACCTTAATAAATGAATTGGATGTCTGATGGTTGGGTGAAATGTCCTTCCCAATCAGTTGGTTGCATAAAGATTTTATAAAAGATAAGTGTTTATTTATTTTTTGAGTTATTTGCCAAGTTTAATTGTTGTGCTCAACTCTGTGTATGGGAATAGTTTATTCCTTCTATGAATGATTTGTTTGTTTCATTCATATTCATTAACAATGTTGTTCATGAATTTCATTATGGGTATCCAATTCTAGTTAAAAATGTGCTTAAAACGTTGTTGGTAAGCTACAACAAATGAGTTAGCAGGAAATTTCGATTTGGTCGTTGAGCTAGGGGACGTTACATTTTATAAAAAAATTAAAATACATTTTTTTTTTTAATATAATAATAAATATTTATATAAGCAACTTAGAATCTTGAAGGATTTATGCTCTAGTACATGTATGATTATGAATACTAAAAAAATGAAGGTGATGATCACTAAATCCTACAAAATCACCCACGATACTTTTGTATATGATAACAATATCTTGGAGGAAGTGTCTTCTTACAAGTATCTTCGAATTGATATTCATCACAAGCTTATTTGGAACTATAACACTGAGAAAAGGATAATGGAGGGTGGAAATCTTATGATGAGATTGAAAATAATTATATATTAGCAGAGCTTTGGCTATTGGATAAGAAAAATATCATCTTTTAGACTCTTGTCACTCATGTTATCTTATATGGATGTGAATTTTGGGGATGAATTATCTTTCTAAAATCCTGTAGAAAGATAGAGCAGATCCAAAAGAGTTTTATAAGTTATAAAACCCTAACCTTGAATATCAAAAGTGCCTCTCTATTTTGACTATCGTAAACTACCTAAATAACATAATCAATATTGCTAAACTAATAACTAATTTTGATGAGTTGCATAGTGAGAATCAATATTACTAAAATAAGAACAATTCTGATGAGTTGGATAGTGAAACTCAGAGTTCGGGAGCCCAAAAGACCATGAGAAGAAAAAAATTGTCACCTTTGTGACACTAAGACGGTTGAATATGAAAATCACTTTCTCCTAGAGTACCTTGAGTATACCCAAATTAGATGTCAATTTCAAAATATTTTTCAAGCATTGAAATAACATTTTAAAGAAATCCAAAGAATCTCTTACTTTTATTAAGGTGAAAATCATTTTCTCCTAGAGTACCGTGAGTATACCCAAATTAGATCTCAATTTCAAAATATTTTCAAGCATCTAAATAACATTTTAAAGAAATCCAAACAATCTCTCACTTTTATTAAGGTTAGATAGACAAATTTTGGTCTTTAACCATCATTGTCATCAACAACAATAATAACAATCTCTCACTTTTATTAAGGTTAGAAAGACCAATTTGCATGACCAAGCTAGACACCAAATTGGTGTATGAAACCACCTTGTTTGTGGGACAATAGACCCACTTTGCACATCAATTTGACAACTAAAATCTACGAAGGTGTACATATCTTACTCCCTATAGATTTGAACTTATGACTTCTTATGAGAAAACTCATTTTATATATATATATATATATATATATATATATATATATAATTTTAAGGTCTTTGGACACCAAATTGGTGTATTACTCCCTCTCGATTTGAACTCTTAACCTCTTGAGAGAAAACACATATTCTTAACACATGTATATATATACACAAATTACTCCATCATATTATAAAATATTTCTAAATCATAATTCACTTCTAAACAAATAACAAAATTAAAAACTTACTTTAAATTAACATATAAAACATTATCAATTAGTTCAATTCTCAAAACATTATTATCTCAACTTTGAATAAAATTGGGAAAACGACACACTCTAGACAGATCCGTGACTACTATTTTGGATTTTATATGGAAATGAATGCCACGGATTTGACGAATGGCATAGACATTTATAATATTTTAATAATTAGCATTATCAAATATAGTATAAGATCTGAATTTCTACATAAAAATCAATGGTATAATTTCTGAATTTCTAATAAGATTAGTGATTCCACATTTTTATGGGCCTCAAAATAGATCTTCTTCACACTTTATTAGGCCTATTAAAGTTTGGTGTTGTGCTGTCACTTCATATTTTATCCCTTCAACATCCAACTTATATTGGGAAACTTTAATTTTTTCGTCGAAGCTCTGCGAACACACTCTGCTCAGCAATCGCATCTAGGGTTTACCAGAAGTTTTAGCCCATCACCACTCATAACTAGTGTCAGTGAGGGACAATATGTCACTTGTTGGGCACCCTCAAATTTGAAGAAGCGAATGAGGACAGCAGCAACAGTCTTCATTTGCATGTATGCAAACTCCCTGCCAAGACAGATGCGAGGTCCAGCCTGCAAGTCAACAATACACCTTATCAATTTCCGGAAATCGTTTTCAAAATACTTGTTATCACTTCAAAAACCGCAATACCACGCTCAGCTCAGCTCACATACTTGAAATGCAGTGAACTTGAATGGCGACTGGGGTTGGAATACTTGTTATCAATTTCCAGAAATCGTTTTCAAAATACTTGTTATCCAATACCACGCTCAGCTCACGTACTTGAAATGCAGTGAACTTAAATGGCGACTGAGGTTGGAATAATCCATTCTGATTAAGCCATCTCTCGGGCCTAAACTGGTCAGCATCAGTGCCCCAGAGGTATTTCATTCTTCCCATAGAATAAGGCACATAACTCACCATAAGACCTTTCTTTATTTTGTATCCATCTGGTAGGGTATCATCCGAAACAGCATACTTTCCATCGTGCAAATTGTTATCCCTCGATCATTAAAAATTAACACAAAATAGAGGTGCATCGTGAGGCATACAAGATCGATTTTATTTAAACCAGAAGTAATTCTCTACCATCTAATTCAAATTAGCCTGTTGAGGTTACCAGCGAAATTCCTGAAGAAAAATACACATAAAGTGACATACCACAGGAAGAGGAGGATACAGGCGCAAAGCTGTTAAAGCTGCATGAAGGTAGTGCATCTTATCCAATACTGTATGCGTCAGGCTTTCAGAGAACATACTTATAGATTATTCGAGGGACACACATTCATTCTTATTGGCCTTGACCACGTCATGGATTTCTTGAAGTAGCCTTTTTTCGACGTCGGGATTCTGGCAAAACAAATGAAAAAACCAACAAAGGGTAATTGCAACAGTGTCCCTCGGAGCTAACATAAAATTCATAACAATATCTCGGAGATACTTGTCAGAGTAATTTTCTGGATTTTTCTCAGTTACTGCAATAAAGCGAGACAATAGATCTGGTTTTTCCTGCAAATATTTTTGAAGCGAATGACATAGAAACAAGGACATAATTAGTACAAGAACTAGTACAGATTACAAATGTGAAAAGACCAAATCTGGCGTTCGATTGACTCAGGGTTTTCTCTGACATTGTTATTTCGGAGAGAAATCTCGTGTCTTCTGGTCTGAATGACATTGTCGACAAAATCAGCTACTGTTTTGATGCTTTCCTTTATGACGGCCTCGGATCCTATATTAAAGTATCTTTATGCTTTCCTTTATGACGGCCTCGGATCCTATATTAAAGTATCTTTTCAACTTCCAGGCAGGGTCAAAAAGACGCCCGAAAATCATAGTATTCGCAGTTTCCAAAGCGTTTACAAAAGATGCCTCTGGTCCAGAGTTGGTAATTGACAAGCTGTTCAACTCTACCCCAAACCCCAATTTACAGATTGCATCCATCGTTGATCTGAGGAACAGACCCTGACTATCACAACTACATACCTACATCTCCGCTGACTGGTTTGTTCGATAAGTTTCGAGTAAAATTTTGGAAAGTTTAATTGCATTCTCGCGGAAAACAACACTGCTGAAGTCAATATTTTGGCTGAGAATTCTAAACTCAACAATTTTCGTTGCTGTCTCCACTGCTCTCCATCAACGTTGAGAATGCCATCCCCAAATGTTAAGAGTTGTAATCCTGTAAACTGAATTAGTTAGAAAAACAGTTTAATGCAGTTACTCCTGTTCAGAAACTGTAAAACTGTCATGATGTAGTATTTAAATAATTAATAAGAAATCAATCAATTGCGTTCATTCCCAAGTATTCTTTTTTATTTGTTGTTTACATGGTATCAAATCCTGAGGTTGGGCGCAGAGAGTCCGCTGTGTGCGCCCACTCCCACATCTTGAAGAATACTTGCTGTGCCTGCGTAAGGCTGCATTGACCAGAAGTAATGCTGTTTGCTACTGTTGTTGTCTGCGTCTATACCACAGAACGTTGTATTTCCTGTTACTGCCAGCCAGTTTGAAGAAGTGCCACAGAGCTGCCATTGGTTTGGAGAAAAGTTGCCCGCCAGTTTGAAGAAGTGTCATAGAGCTGCTGCCTGTTTGGAGAAGAGCCCCTGCCAAATTGGAAGAGGGCATTGGATGAGAATTACAACCTTGGAATTCCTTTTTTTTTACAATAAACCCATTTACATTTTTATTTACTCTGGATTTTGAAGAGTATTTATAAAATTTGGAGTTTCTTTAATGTTTCATTGAAATCTGAAAATTTACTTATTCAGTTATATATATAAAAATTTGTGGTTGATATTTTGGAATTAAAAACATGTCTAGTTCTTGGTCAATTCAAGAACCAACTCTAGTTGGTTCCAATTATGATTTTTGGAGTGAGAAGGTGAAAGTCATTTTGCAAGGTCAGGGATGTTGGGATTGTGTTGAAATAGGGTTCATAGAACCTGACGCAAATGTTGTTGCTTCTATGACTGTTGTTCAAAGAAAAACATTAGAAGAACTTAAGCAAAAAGAAGAAAAAACCAAATCCTATATTTTAGTTTCTTTAGATGATTCTATATTTCCTAAAATTATTGGTGCCAAGACTGCTATTTTAGTTTCTTTAGATGATTCTATATTTCCTAAAATTATTGGTGCCAAGACTCCTAAATATTCTTAAGTTAGCTTATAAGGGTAATGATAAAGTGAAAACTGTGAGACTTCAAACCCTTAGAACTCAATTTGAAACACTCAAGATGAGTGAATCAGAAAGTGGTGATCAATTTATGACTAAAGTTATGGGTATTATGAATCGACTTAGGATTAATGATGAAAAAGAACTCATAGACCAAAGAGTTGTTGAAAAAGTTCTTAGAGTTTACCTAAGAAATTTGAAATGGTAGTTACTGCTCTTCTTGAGTCGAAAGATCTAACTAATTTTTCTATAGAAGAATTGACTGGTTCATTGTTATCTCATGAAACAAGGATGACCTGGGATCTTGGTACTTTAGAACATGCATTTCAGACTAAGGTGTCCATGGATAGAGGGAGAGGCAGAGGTTTTCATGGACGTGGTGAAGGATGTGGTAGAGGACGTTCTCAAACAAGAGATAAACCTGAACAAACAAAAGACAAGTCAGAGCAATCAATATTGTCTTCACAAGATCATGGTCAGAGATGGACAAGTAAATCATAAATTCAATGTAGTTATTGTAAAAAGTTGGGTCATCATATATCTGAATGTCATAAGTTGCATTTTAGAAATAAAGCTAATGTCACAAAAAGTGAAACATTTGATACTTTGTTTCTTTCATGTCAAGTATCTTAGCAAATTCTTGACAAAGTTGTTTGCTTGCTAGATAGTGGATGTAGAAATCATATGACTGGTCATAATGATTTACATTCTAATCTTGATACATCTCTTATTACTACAATTAGTCTAGGTGATGATCATTCAATCAAAGCTTCAGGAAAAGGTGTTATGCCAGTTTTAACAAAGCAAGGTGAAGTGAAAAATATTCATGATGTTTATTATGTACGGAATATCAAACACAATTTGTTGAGTATAGGGAAATTAATGGCACATGGTTATGATGTTACATTCCACAACAACACTTGCACAATTCTTAATCCAACTAAAAGACTTGTTGCAAAAGTCCCTATGACAAAGAACATATTGTCTCCCTTAAAAATGAGAAGTGGGAAGATGTATGCATGTAATATTTCTAGTGTGACTGAAACTGAGTTATGGCATTATCATTATGGTGATTTACCAGTCAAAAGTATGAGTTTGTTACAAAGACAGTCTATGGTGACAGGATTTCCTCCTTCGATTAATTAGATTCCTTCTTGTGAAAGTTGCATAGTAGGAAAACACCAGCGAGATAGTTTTCCATCATCCTCTTGTAGAGACAAGGAGTGCTTAGAGTTAGTTCACACAGACTTATGTGGACCTATGAAAAATCAGTCGATTGGTGGAAGTTTTTATTTTCTGACATTTATTGATGATTTTAGCAGGAAAGTTTGGGTTTATTTTCTCAAACACAAATTCGAGACTTTCACTCGATTCAAAGAATTCAAGGCTGAAGCAGAGAAATAAAGTGGCAGATTTTTCAAAGTTTTGAGATCTGATGGAGGAGGTGAATATTACTCAAGAGAGTTTGTTGATTTTTGTAAACATCATGGTATTAAAAAGCAAACGACTACCAGATATACTCCACAACAAAATGGGGTGGCAGAAAGAAAGAATTGCACCATCATTAACATGGCTAGGAGTTTACTCACAACAAGAAAAATATTCAAAGATTACTGGGCTGAAGCAGTTGCATGTTCAATTTGCATACTTAACAGATCACCACCTTCCATTGTTTAAGGTAAAGTACCTGAAGAAAAATGGAGTGGATCTAAGGTAAATGTTTCTCATTTCAAAAATTTTGGTTGTGTTGCTTTTGTTCATGTTCCTAAAGAGCTAAGAAAGAATCTTGATGATAGAAGTGAGAAGTACATTTTATTGGCTATAGTGAACAATCGAAAGAATACATATTATACAATCCTATTACTAAGAAATTTCTAGTAAGTAGAGATGCTAAATTTATGGAAGATAAATCATGGGATGAAATGGAAAACAATACTTCTCACAATCCTTCTCTTGAGTTAGATGAACATCTAGCACCTACAAAGTTAGATGAACATCAAGAATCGATAGCATGTCTTCCAAGATTGCAAGTTCAAAATGAAAGTAGTTCTTCGTCTCATAATGATTCTTCATCTCATAATGATTTAGATTCTGACCATAATCATCAAAGAATGAGAAGTTTTTGTGATATATATGACCCAGATGATAATGTAGTATAGTTTTCATTTTTCTCATCTCAACCTACTTGTTTTGATGAAGATGGAAAGAAAAAAGAATGGGTAGATGCAATGAATAATGAAATAGAATCTATTGAAAGAAACAATACATTCGATTTAGTTGATCTACCTGCAGATAAAAATTTCAGAAGTGTCAAATGGGTTTATAAAACTAAACTAAATGAAAAAGGTGAGATTGAGAAACACAAAGAAAGGTTAGTTTCCAGAGGTTTTTCACAACAACCTGGCATTGATTATGGTGAAACTTTCACATCTGTAGCAAGATTAGATAATGTTCGATTTGTTTTGGCCATTGTAGCACAAAATAAGTGGCCTATTTATCAAATGGATGTCCAGTCCACCTTTTTGAATGGAGTGTTAAATGAAGAAGTGTATGTCCAACAACCACCTGGATTTGATGTTAAAACACAAGAGCATCGAGTGTACAAATTAAAGAAAGCCTTGTACGGTTTGAAGCAAGCTTGGTATAGTAGAATTGATCATTATTTACTCAAATATGGTCTTAGTAGGAACGAAAAATGAGCCTACTTTGTGTATCAAGGTAAATCAGTAGGGTAATATTCTCATCCTATGTCTTTATGTTGACGACATGATCTACACAGGAAACATGATGTTAGATGATTTTAGATCAACAATGAAAAATGAGTTTGAAATGACAGATGTTGGATTAATGAAGTATTTATTAGGCATTGAAATACACCAATCTGATCATGGTCTATTTATTAGTCAATAGAAATATGATGCTGAAGTTTTGAAAAAATTTAAGATGGAAAAGTGTAAGCCTGCTGACACTCCTATTGCTCTTGGCACTAAATTAAGCAAGGAAGATTTGGGATCAGTAATAGGTTTCACATTGTATAAACAACTTGTTGGTAGTCTTATGTATCTTACTACTACAAGACCTGATGTAACATATGCAACAAATTACATTTCCAGGTTTATGGAATCTCCTAAGGATTCTCATTGGAAATTTGGGAAGAGGATATTAAGATACATTGCAGGTACAACTAGTTATGGTTTGTGTTACACAGCTTCAGCAGACAGTATGCTTACAGGTTATATCGACGATGATTATGCAGGAAGTATTGACGACAGGAAAAACACTTCGGGCTATGCTTTTCTTCTTGGAAAGAATTTGATTTCATTGGGCATATAAGAAGCAACCCATAGTTTCTATCTCTTCTGCAGAAGAAAAATATGTAGCGACAACAACAACAACTGTTCTACAACACATGTATTCCAACAGAGGACGAACACCTTCAGTAACCACTCACATAACCAGATCAAAGATCATCACACCGATGTTTTCACGTGGTAAAACCCCTACGGGGAAACATCCACGGCCCCAACCAATGCGGCCACTTGGAGTAGTTTATTAATGCAAAGAAAAAGATTACAGAGAGATTTTACAAGAGAGTTTCTCACAATCGATCATCGGCAAATGACCCTCCATGCTCTTTAAATAGAGATCATGGACCAATCGGGT
>ML778111.1:607715-644487 GCA_009831015.1 Picea engelmannii | reverse complement strand
TAAAGCTACTTATAGTGATTCACTTTTATACTTGAAGTGAAATGCACTTTACAATTTTTAGCATGAACTTTTTCAAAAAAAGTAACAAAAGAGAGACTTGAACTCAAGACCTCTTACTTAATAAGGCAAGTTTTAACTAATTGGTCTAGCAAAACATATTGTAATGTTCAGAAGGAGGATTAGAGGTATTGTTGTTGTTGTTGTGGAAGATGGCCTTGGAGAGCATGCTAAAAAAAAAAACTCTTTTCACACAAGAAAAAAATTTCGCTTCTCGATGACAACAAGGGTTAGATCTCGGTTAGCTTACCCGGAAGATGCACCTTTTCCTATATGTTTCTGATTTTTCGAGATGGCACAAGGCGCAGGGAAAAGAGCATACGCAGATATAAAAGAGTAGCAGCCCGGAAAAAAAATTACAAACCGAAATAAAATCAAAACTTTGCAAAAATTTAAAAATGCGTATTCAGACTTTATACCTCCGTATTCTGACTGTAATGGCCGTATCTTGGGCAAACGAAAACCTTTTCGAGTGAAACGAAAAGTGTTTCTGAATGAAAAGCGTACTCTGGATGCAATGAAACGGTCCTTTTAGCCCATAAATGTACAGAAATGCCAGAAAATGGAGATGAGGAAACTGGGTTTCACGATCTCGATCTACAACAGGAGCGGGTCTTTAAACAGGCTCTGATACCATGTTTGACAACACAGGTATTCCAACAGAGGATGAACACCTTCATTAACCACTCACATAACCAGATCAAATATCAACACACCGATGTTTTCACATGGTAAAACCCCTACGGGGAAACATCCACGGCCCTAGCCAATGCGACCACTTGGATCAGTTTATTAATGCAAAGAAAAAGATTACAGAGAGATTTTACAAGAGAGTTTCTCACAATAGATCATCGACAAATGACCCTCCATGCTGTTTAAATAGATATCATGGACCAATCGGGTGTTAAGCCACAGATCAATGGCCGTTAAGATTGAGGAGAGTATGAACTGTCAGATCACTCTATGTCGGGAACATATCGTGACCGTCGGATTTCCTAACTAAAAATGCATACTAATGCATACTAAAGAAACACACTTTTACCTAACGAAATATTAGACCAAGTATATCTTAACTAACTCCTAAGTGTCTAAATATCCTAACAACAACATGCCATGCAGTTTGGCTTAAAAGGCTTTTGATGGATTTTGGATATACGACAAAAGAACCTATTTCGACTTTTTGTGACAATAACTCTGTCATTTCCTTGTCAAAGAATAATGTGTTTCATCAGAAAATCAAACACATTGATACTCGATTTCACTTTATTCCCGAGCTCGTAAAAAATGGTGACATTTTCCTCAAATTTTGTGGTTCTAAAGCTCAACTAGATGATATCTTCACTAAACCTTTAGGAAGAGATATTTTTCAATTTCAATGTCAAAATTTAGGCATTATTAATAATGTAATCCTCAAGATTAAGAGGGAGTGTTAAGAGTTGTAATCTCGTAACCTGAATTAGTTAGTGAAACAATTTAATACAGTTACTCCCGTTCATAAATGGTAGAACTGTCATGATATAGTATTTAAATAATTAATAAGAAATAAATGAAGTACGCTCATTCTCAAGCATTCTTCTTTATCACAAAGTTATTTCAGATTAATCGCATAGGTTTTTTTATTTTCGACGTTTCAGACCAAACTAGTGTGGTCCATCATCACGAAAACATTGGTGAGAAATGAAGGAAAAATGATATAACAGGTGTATAAATACTTGAAAAGTTGTTATAGGGAGCCGACTTATTGAAAATGAAATCAAGAATTATAAAACTTAATAAATTATAATTGTTTGTTTTATAAATAATTATTTGTTTGTTTAATAATTAATTATTTGTGTGTTTATTAATTTTTATTTAATAAGAGCCGACTCGATAATGTTTATAAATTAATATCTAGAATTATTCACATTGGCTAGGGTAGGGATCCAATTTTGACTAATTTTCCATCCATCATCTCTGTTTAGATTGCTAGGTTGTTTTTCAATTTCGATTGCTTCTCTGAATTTTCTATTGCGATAGTGATCTATCTTGGCAAGGATTTTGGTCTCTTCAATACAAATGTGATGTTTAGTTTTATCTGAGTGTTCTGCGAGAGCTAAGGGACGAGTGCGATTATGTTTCATGTCAGCGACATGTTCTTGAATCCTAATTCTAAAGGAACGACCTGTTTCTCCTATGTATTGTTTACCACATGAACACGGGATCATATAGATGCCTTTTTGTTCAATGGGATCAACAAAGTCTTTGACTGACCTGAGGGAATTCCTAATAGTTCTTAACGGTTTGAAAGTTGCCCCAATGTTTTTCTTTTTTTAAATCCCCGCAAGTTTGTCTATTGTTCCTTGTATGTAGGGTAAGTAAACCTTAGACACATCATTATTTGTTTGTTCTTTATTCCTAGGTGTTTTGGTGGCATTTTGAAAGGCTTTCATTACCTGATGTTTTTTATAGCCATTATTTTTAAAAACATTGAGGAGGTGATTTTTCTCTTCCTCTAAGTGTTCATTATCAGAAATTCTGAAGGCTCTAGTGGTTAATGTGTTTAGAACACCTAGTTTTTGGGAAGGGTGATGATGGGAATCAGCATGAAGGTATTGTTCAGTGTGATTTTTCTTCCTATAAACTTGATGGGATAAGGATCCATCGGGTCTTTCTGTGACTTTGACATCTAGAAAAGGAAGACTATAATTATTTTCAACCTCCATAGTGAACTTGATGTGATCGGATTGTTTATTAAGGTGAGTCACAAATTCATATAATTTGTCACAACCATAGGGCCAGATGACAAAGGTATCATCATAACAAACCTATTCTAGTATTTAGGTTTGAAGGGTGAGGAGTTTAGGGCATTGTTTTCCAAATCTTCCATGAATAAATTGGCTATGATGGGAGAGAGGGGGAATCCCATAGCGACCCCACAGGTTTGTTCATAAACTTCGCCATGGAAACTAAAGAAAGTGGATTTCAAACAAAGTTCAACTAAGTAGGCAGTGCCTAGGTCAGTGGTGTTTTTGATGACTTTCATTGCAACATCAATGGGAATTTTAGTGAAGAGAGAAACAACATCAAAGCTGACGAGGATGTCATCCTTGTCAAATTTAATGTTTTTGATCTTGTTTACAAAGAAAGAGGAGTCTTTAACAAGGGAGCTAGTGTTTCTGACTAAGGGTTTGAGTTTATGAGCTAGGTATTTTGCAAGTTGATAAGTAGGGTTGCCAATTGTGTTGACGATGGGTCTAAGAGGGGCCCCTTCCTTATGAATTTTAGGGATTCCATATATCCTAGGGGTGGAGGGGCAGCTAGCAATCAATTTATTTTTATCATCATCTTTTATGTTGCTTAATTTAATCACATTGGAAACTTCTTTTGCAATCTTATTTAAGGGGTTTTTATTGAGTTTCTTATAACTTCCACTGTTATTGAGGTGATTAAACATTTTTTCAATGTAGTTTTCCTTATTCATAACGACAACAGCCCCACCTTTGTCTGCTTTTAACCCCCTCACCTCCATCATACAAAAAGTGAACCCTGATAATACAAATATTACGAATAATAATATCAACAAGACCCCTATAGTGAATAATAACCACAACATTGAATCCCATTGTAATAATGAACCAACTAGTAATGAAAACAAATATTTTGAAGCAATTAATCTACCCAACACCGGCATGATTTCCAATAATATCGTTAACCTAAATCTCGTCCTTAGCATCTCCAACAACAATAATAAACAAGTTAAAAAATTTGAACGTAAGACTAACCAGGTCAAAACCACTGTACCCAAAGATTTAGTTATCAACCTATCAACCCATCCCATCGATGATTGCACTACTAAAATACTAGAAAAAGGTCTTAACTTTGCCATTGCCCCCCACAAAATTCCTATTGAAGATATCTTATGCAGCGTTGAAAACAGTATTAAAAACCTCTCAGATAATGTTAAAGAAGAAATCAGACAAGACTGCTCAGTAATTCTCCATAGAGTAAAACCACCAAAGAGCAATATCACCAAAGAAGAAATTTTGGCTCTAAAATCCCTAAAGAATAAAAAGGATTTAGTAGTTCTAAAAGCAGACAAAGGTGGGGCTATTGTCATTATGAATAAGGAAAACTACATTGAAAAAATGTGTGATCACCTCAATAACAGTGGAAGTTATAAGAAACTCAATAAAAACCCCTTAAATAAGATTGCAAAAGAAGTTTCCAATGCCATTAAATTAAACAACATAAAAGATGATGATAAAAATAAATTGATCGTTAGTTGCCCCTCCACCCCTAGGATATATGGAATCCCTAAAATTCATAAGGAAGTGGCCCCTGTTAGACCCATCGTCAACACAATAGGCAACCCTACTGATCAACTTGCAAAATACCTAGCTCATAAACTCAAAACCTTAGTCAGAAACACTAGATCCTTTGTTAAAGACTCCTCTTTCTTTGTAAACAAGATCAAAAGCATTAAATTGGACAAGGATGTCATCCTCGTCAACTTTGATGTTGTTTCTCTCTTCACTAAAATTCCCATTGACGGAGCAGTGAAAGTCATCAAAAACATCACTCACCTAGGCACTGCCAACTTAGTTGAACTTTTTTTGAAATCCACTTTCTTTAGTTTCCAAGGCGACGTTTATGAACAAACCTGTGGGGTCTCTATGGGATCCCCCCTCTCTCCCATCATAGCCAATTTCTTCATGGAATATTTGGAAAACAATGCCCTAAACTCCTCACCCTTCAAACCTAAATACTGGAATAGGTTTGTTGATGATACCTTTGTCATCTGGCCCCATGGTTGTGAGAAATTATATGAATTTGTGACTTACCTTAATAAACATTCCGATCACATCAAGTTCACTATGGAGGTTGAAAATAGTGATAGTCTTCATTTTCTAGATGTCAGAGTCACAAAAAGACCCGATGGATCCATATCCCATCAAGTTTATAGGAAGAAAACTCACACTGAACAATACCTTCACGCCGATTCCCATCATCACCCTTCCCAAAAACTAGGTGTTCTAAACACCTTAACCACTAGAACCTTCATAATTTCTGATGATGAACACTTAGAGGAAGAGAAAAATCACCTCCTCAATGTTTTTAAAAATAATGGCTATAAAAAACATCAGGTAATGAAAGCCTTTCAAAATGCCACCAAAACACCTAGGAATAAAGAACAAACAAATAATGACATGTCTAAGGTTTACTTACCCTACATACAAGGAACAACAGACAAACCTGCGAGGATTTTAAAAAAGAAAAACATTGGGGCAACTTTCAAACCCTTAAACACTATTAGGAATTCCATCAGGTCAGTCAAAGACTTTGTTGATCCCATCGAACAAAAAGTCATCTATATGATCCCGTGTTTGTGTGGTAAACAATACATAGGAGAAATAGGTTGTTCCTTTAGAATTAGGATTCAAGAACATGCCTCTGACATAAAAAACAATCACACTTTTCCCTCAGCTCTTGCAGAACACTCAGATAAAACTAAAGATCACATTTGTATTGAAGAGACCAAAATCCTTGCCAAGATAGATCACTATCACAATAGAAAATTCAAAGAAGCAATTGAAATTGAAAAACAACCTAACAATATAAACATAGATGATGGATGGAAAATTAGTCAAAATTGGATCCCTACCCTAGCCAATATGAATAATTCTAGATATTAATTTATAAACATTATCCAGTCGGCTCTTATTAAATAAAAATTAATAAACAAACAAATAATTAAGTATTAAACAAACAAATAATTATTTATAAAACAAACAATTATAATTTCTTAAGTTTTATAATCCCGGATTTCGTTTTCAATAAGTCGGCTCCTTATAACAACTTTTCAAGTATTTATACACCTGTTATATCCTTTTTCCTTCATTTATCACCAACATTTTCCTGATGATGGACCACACTAGTTTGGTCTGAAACGTCGAAAATAAAAAAACCTATGCGATTAATCTGAAAGAACTCTCTGATCAAAAAAATGGTCGCAAAAGCCTTAGAACAAAAATACTAACCCTGTACGGACAGGATACAACTGATAAAATTTGACAATTTCAGCAGATGCGTTTGTAGGTAATGAGAAGGAAATCAGATCTAACTATTCTGAAAAGATGTAGGGACGTCGATGTTACGCCTATTTTTACCATAATCAATCATAGCCTTCGTGATAAGAAAAATGACTGTATTTTTCACAAGGCTAACACTTCATTACTCCGGAATGAAATTCAGAAAGCAAGGTTTAAATTAGACAATTTTTCACATAAACTTCTCGTTCTTCACACTAATCTGGCAAATATCATCCAACCACCACTTTGGTCACGAATAGATGCCTACTCCTCCCTAAAAACCACGAAAATTGAAGAAATCATTGTAAACAAACAACGCAACAAATTTACCCGACTAGAAAACACCCAGACACAAGTACAAATGAACAACATGCATGGTTTTCCTCCTCACCAAAACAGACACTCTGTACATACACTCCACGATAACATCGAAACTCCTTCTTCAATAATTCTCCATAGAGTAAAACCACCAAAGAGCAATATCACCAAAGGAGAAATTTTGGCTCTAAAATCCCTAAACAATAACAAGAATTTAGTAGTTCTAAAAGTAGACAAAGGTGGGGCTATTGCCGTTATGAATAAGGAAAACTACATTGAAAAAAAAATTGATCACCTCAATAACAGTGGAAGTTATAAGAAACTCAATAAAAACCCGTGAAATAAGATTGCAAAAGAAGTTTCTAATGCCATTAAATTAAGCAACATAAAAGATGCTGATAAAAAGAAATTGATTGTTAATTGCTCCTCCACCCCTAGGATATATGGACTCCCTAAAATTCATAAGGAAGTGGCCCCTCTTAGACCCATCGTCAACACAATAGGCAACCCTACTTATCAACTTGCAAAATACCTAGCTCTTAAACTCAAACCCTTAGTCGGAAACACTAGCTCCTTTGTTAAAGACTCCTCTTTCTTTGTAAACAAGATAAAAAACATTAAATTGGACAAGGATGACATCCTCGTCAGCTTTGATGTTGTTTCTCTCTTCACTAAAATTCCCATTGATGGAGCAATGAAAGTCATAAAAAACATCACTGACCTAGGCACTGCCAACTTAGTTGAACTTTGTTTGCAATCCACTTTCTTTAGTTTCCAAGGTGACGTTTATGAAAAAACCTGTGGGGTCGCTATGGGATCCCCCCTCTCTCCCATCATAGCTAATTTATTCATGGAAGATTTGGAAAACAATGTCCTAAACTCATCACCCTTCAAACCTAAATATTGGAATAGGTTTGTTGATGATACCTTTGTCATCTGGCCCCATGGTCGTGACAAATTATATGAATTTGTGACTTACCTTAATAAACAATCCGATCACATCAAGTTCACTATGGAGGTTGAAAATAATGATAGTCTTCCTTTTCTAGATGTCAGAGTCACAAAAAGACCAGATGGATCCTTATCCCATCAAGTTTATAGGAAGAAAACTCACACTGAACAATACCTTCACGTTGATTCCCTTCATCACCCTTCCCAAAAACTAGGTGTTCTAAACACCTTAGCCACTAGAGCCTTCAGAATTTCTGATGATGAACACTAAGAGGAAGAGAAAAATCACCTCCTCAATGTTTTTAAAAATAATGTCTATAAAAAACATCAGGTAATGAAAGCCTTTCAAAATGCCACAAAGACACCTAGGAATAAAGAACAAACAAATAATGATGTGTCTAAGGTTTACTTACCCTACATACAAGGAACAACAGACAAACTTGCGAGGATTTTAAAAAAGATAAACATTGGGGCAACTTTCAAACCCTTAAACACTATTAGGAATTCCCTCAAGTTAGTCAAAGACTTTGTTGATCCCCTCGAACAAAAAGGCTTCTATATGATCTCGTGTTCATGTGGTAAACAATACATAGGAGAAACAGGTTGTTCCTTTAGAATTAGGATTCAAGAACATGCCGCTGACATCAAACACAATCGCACTCGTCCCTCAGCTCTCGCAGAACACTCAGATAAAACTAAAGATGACATTTGTATTGAAGAGAGCAAAATCCTTGCCAAGATAGATCACTATCACAACAGAAAATTCAGAGAAGCGATTGAAAGTGGAAAAAAAACTAACAATCTAAAGAGAGATGATGGATGGAAAATTAGTCAAAATTGGATCCCTACCCTAGGCAATGTGAATAATTCTGGATATTAATTTATAAACATTATCTAGTCGGCTCTTATTAAATAAAAATTAATAAACAAACAAATAATTAATTATTAAACAAACAAATAATTATTTATAAAACAAACTATTATAATTTCTTACGTTTTATAATCCTGGATTTCATTTTCAATAAGTTGGATCCTTATAACAACTTTTCAAGTATTTATACACTTGTTATATCATTTTTCCTTCATTTCTCACCAACGTTTTCCTGATGATGGACCACACTAGTTTGGTCTGAAACGTCGAAAATAGAAAAACCTATGCGATTAATCCAAAAGAATTCTCTGATCAAAACAATGGTCGCAAATGCCTTATAACAGAAATACTGACCTTGTACGGACATGATACAACTGATAAAATCTGACAATTTGAGCGGATGCGTTTGTAGGTAATGAGAAGGAAATCGGATCTAACTTTTCTGAAAAGATGTAGAGACGCCGATGTTACACCTATTTTTATCATAATCAATCATAGACTTCATGATAAGAAAAATGACTGTATTTTTCACAAGGCCAACATTTCATTACTCCGTAATGAAATTCAAAAAGCAAGGTTTAAATTAGACAATTTGTCACGTAAACTTCTCGTTCTTCACACTACTCTGGAAAATATCATCCAACCACCACTTTGGGCACGAATAGATGCCTGCTCCTCCCTAAAAACCGAGAAAATTGAAGGAATGATTGTAAACAAACAACGCAACAAATTTACCCATCTAGAAAACACCCAAAAACAGGTACGAATGAACAACATGCATTGTTTTCCTCCTCACCAAAACGGACACTCTGTACATACACTCCACGATAACATCGAAACTCCTTCTTCCAGCATAATTAACAATGCCCAAAAGAATAGCTTAAATAATATTATAAATAGACTCATGATATTTAATAATAACATTAATCTTCATTCCAAAAATAACACTTCCGTTATGCAAAACAGTAACCACACTGACCTAGAAAACAATAATAACAACATTAACATAAACAATAATAACTGCAACACACGTATAAACAATACTAATCATTCTGTTGTGCCCTCAGACATTTCCGATAACAGTCGCGGCAGTCATCAAAACAGTCCCCACACAAACTCTATAAATAACAGTTATACCCATGCCAAAAACAATAACCCTCACACCTCCATTACTCAACAAACAAATCAGAATTCCAACCACAATAATAATAAATACACTCTTACAAACATTTGTGATAACAAACCAAACTGTTTTGACACATGTATAACAAATTTTGATGAAAATCGTAGCAATGATAGCTACAACAGTCTCCCTCCCATTGAATTTATTAATAACACATGGCGTCTAAGTAATATTGATCCCAACTCTGCTGTCAACATTAACCCCCTCACCTCCATCATACAAAAAATGAACCCTGATAATACAAATATTACGAATAATAATATCAACAACGCCGCTATAGTGAATAATAACCAAAGCGCTAAATCCCATTGTAATAATGAACCAAATAGTAATGAAAACAAAGATTTTGAAGAAATTAATCTACCCAACACCAACATGATTTGCAATAATATCTTTAACCTAAATCTCGTCCTTAGCATCTCCAACAACAATAATAAACAAGTTAAAAACTTTGAACGTAAGACTAACCAGGTCAAAACCACTTTACCAAAAAAATTAGTTATCAACCTATCAACCCATCCCATCGATGATTACACTACTAAAATACTAGAAGGTCTTAACTTTGCCATTGCCCCCCGCAAAATTCCTATTAAAGATATCTTATGCAGCATCGAAAATAGTATTAAAAACCTCTCAGATAATGTTAAAAAAGAAGTCAAACATGACTGCTCAATAATTCTCCATAGAGTAAAACCACCAAAGAGCAATATCACCAAAGAAGAAATTTTGGCTCTAAAATCCCTAAATAATAACGAGAATTTAGTAGTTCTAAAAGCAGACAAAGGTGGAGTTGCTGTCATTATGAATAAGGAAAACTACGTTGAAAAAATGTTTGATCACCTCAATAACAGTGGAAGTTATAAGAAACTAAATAAAAACCCCTTAAATAAGATTGCAAAAGAAGTTTCCAATGCCATTAAATTAAGCAACATAAAAGATGATGATACAAATAAATTGATTGTTAGTTTCCCCTCCACCCCTAGGATATGTGAACTTCCTGAAATTCATAAGGAAGGGGCCCCTCTTAGACCCATCTTCAACACAATAGGCCGCCCTACTTATCAACTTGCAAAATACCTAGCTCATAAACTCAAACCCTTAGTCGGAAACACTAGCTCCTTTGTTAAAGACTCCTCTTTCTTTGTAAACAAGATCAAAAACATTAAATTGGACAAGGATGAAATCCTCGTCATCTTTGATGTTGTTTCTGTCTTCACTAAAATTCCCATTGATGGAGCAATGAAAGTCATCAAAAACATCACTGACCTAGGCACTCCCAACTTAGTTGAACTTTGCTTGAAATCCACTTTCTTTAGTTTCCAAGGTGACATTTATGAACAAACCTGTGGGGTCGCTATGGGATCCCCCCTCTCTCCCATCATAGCCAATTTATTCATGGAAGATTTGGAAAACAATGCCCTAAACTCCTCACCCTTCAAACCTAAATACTAGAATAGGTTTGTTAATGATACCTTTGTCATCTGGCCCCATGGTTGTGACAAATTATATGAATTTGTGACTCACTTTAATAAACAATCCGATCACATCAAGTTCACTATGGAGGTTGAAAATAATGATAGTCTTCCTTTTCTAGATGTCAGAGTCACAAAAAGACCTGATGAATCTTTATCCCATCAAGTTTATAGGAAGAAAACTCACACTAAAGAATACCTTCACGCCAATTCCCATCATCACCCTTCCCAAAAACTAGGTGTTCTAAACACCTTAGCCACTAGAGCCTTCAGAATTTCTAATGATGAACACTTAGAGGAAGAGAAAAATCACCTCCTCAATGTCTTTAAAAATAATGGCTATAAAAAACATGAGATAATGAAAGCCTTTCAAAATGCCACCAAAACACCTAGGAATAAAGAACAAACAAATAATGATGTGTCTAAGGTTTACTTACCCTACATACAAGGAACAACACACAAACTTGCGAGGATGTTAACAAAGAAAAACATTGGGGAAACTTTCAAACCCTTAAACACTATTAGGAATTCTCTTAGGTCAGTCAAAGACTTTGTTGATCCCATCGAACAAAAAGGCGTCTATATGATCCCATGTTCATGTGGTAAACAATACATAGGAGAAACAGGTCGTTCCTTTAGAATTAGGATTCAAGAACATGCCGCTAACATCAAACACAATCGCACTCGTCCCTTAGCTCTCGCAGAATGCTTAGATAAAAAGAAACATCACATTTGTATTGAAGAGATCAAAATCTTTTCCAAGATAGACTATCACAATAGAAAATTCAGAGAAACAATCGAAATTGAAAAACAACCTAACAATCTAAACATAGATGATGGATGGAAAATTAGTCAAAATTGGATCCCTACCCTAGCCAATATGAATAATTCTAGATATTAATTTATAAACATTATCGAGTCTCCTCTTATTAAATAAAAATTAATAAACAAACAAATAATTAATTAATTATTAAACAAACAAATAATTATTTATAAAACAAACAATTATAATTTCTTAAGTTTTATAATTCTTGATTTCATTTTCAATAAGTGGGCTCCTTATAACAACTTTTCAAGTATTTATACACATGTTATATTCTTTTTCCTTCATTTCTCACCAACGGTTTCTGATGATGGACCACACTAGTTTGGTCCGAAAGTAAAAAATAAAAAAACCTATAAGATTAAGCTAAAAGAACTCTCTGATCAAAACAATGGTAGCAAAAGCCTTAGAACAGAAATATTCTTCTTTATTTGTTGTTTACACCAAATAGGTCTTGCATAACATCATGGATATACGTTCAAAACAAACAAGTAAATTAAGATATGATATCGAAAGAATAATCATATGATGCGAATTTAAAAGTAACGTACTATGAGAGAATTAGCTGACCTTACATAGTTTGCAAAGTTAGATTTGAGGATGTGCTCACGTTTGGAGGATCAGTGGTAGAAACAAGGTAGATCAACAGTGGTAGAAACAAGGTAGATCAGTGGTAGAAATAAGCTATACTGAATGTGTTCAGGCGTCTGTGGTGATTGTAAAGAAAATCATGTAAACGTTTAAAATTGAGGATGTGATCCACCATTGTGGCAGCCACAGGTGGGTACTCGTCATCATTTCTCCGTTTCATTTTGTAAAATAAAACCACCAACATTGAGGCTGCTGAGAGAGGCTGATTATAGTTATAGCTGGAGCATACTCCGTGGTCCATTCCATTGTTTTTTGCAGAGACCAAGACAAGGCACAAATGATGCGATTGATATGCATAATACTTATTAAAAAAAAAAAAAAAACAAACAAAAAAAAACAATTGATATTGTTTCTCGCAGACGAAGACAAGACACAAAAGATACAATTGATATGCAGAATACAGAAAAAGATACAATTGATATGAGACTGGTAGGAAACACTGGCCACGCAAATTACAGTAAACATACCTGTCCAGAGCTGGACGTCACATACGTAGGCAGCACAATCTCTGGGTCTCGCATCTCTCCATCGAGAAACTTTAAATAAAAAATAAAAATCTTGCAACCATGATTTTGTATTACATAAAACGTCGACATAATGCATATCAATCGACCATAATCAAGTTTAAAGTTTTCGTTATATAAAGTTTTGTCATATCTGGAACGCCTATCAATCAAGACCAGGTCCGAAAACGGAAAACTGAAGAATGGAAAAGTAATTGATAAATATTTAAAAATGGAAACATAATTCAGAAGTCATGATGTAGAAACATACTTGAGGTCAATTTCTAAGGATTTTAAAAGTCAAAAAGTTGATAAGGATTCTAGAAGTCAAAAAGTTGAAAAGTATAAGCATGACCTTCCAAAAAAAGTTGAAAAGTATAAGGATGACTTCTCAATAATGATTAAAGATTTAAGAAGTTGAAAAAGTATAAGTATAGATTAAGATAATTTTAAGGATGAAAGTTTATCTTGAAATCTAGAATTCTTGGTTAATTTTATTTTTATTTAATATGCAAAAGATAAAATGTTTGATGATATGTTTTTTTTTAAATTATTAAAATTTCTAAAGATTTTTTAAATTTTTTATAAAATTTAGGTTATTTTTGTTGGAGATAATAATTATAGGTCTTGAGTTTCATGCTTACATAGACTTAGCAGGAGTTTATTTAATGAACCTATATTTATCTTTGTCAAGCTTTGTTATACAGATGAGGATCACTTTGTATTTAATGTCCAAGTCTCTAGAGTAGTTGATATACACATCCAGAGAGAATACTCAAGCGTTAGCAGCAACAACAACTATAGGGAGTCAAAAAAGTGAGAGTTCAAGCTATGTGTTTGTAAGTTGTGGAAGTTGTTCATAAGTGAGCTTAAACTATGTGTTTGTAAGTTGTGGAAGTTATTTAGAAGTCGTTAGAGCAGAAATTCATCACTCTTAATATATATCAAGTATTTTGTGTGTTCACACATTCATGAATATTTATCAGTTTATATGCTAAGAATAGCATAATGTTGTTTCTCTATCAATAAATCGTTTCATCAAATATTTTAACACATATGACAATCTATTGAAAGTTCAATCACAAAGTATTACACTCCTTGGTCTTTATCACTAGAGTTTTTTGGTATAGATCATAAAATTTTAAAGATAAAATAATTTTATTAGATAAAATTTGAGTAAACATTTTTAGAAAAAAAAATAAAATTAGCTAATATTTAAAGAAAAAAAATTAACTAATATTTTATGAAGAAAACATTAAAAAATAGTTATAAACTATATATAATGTGTAAAATTTTCAAAAAGATGATATGTTTTAAATTAAAATTATATTTTTAATGTTTTAATTAAAATATATTAGTTAATACATTTTATTGTAGGATGAGAAACCAATCAAGCATATTCGACACTAATAAGTTAATGAAAAGGAGTTTTCACCGTCATTAAATTAAGTATCACTTTCTTAAGAATTATAATATGTGAAAATTTATATTCAATTATTAATTTAATATTTTTTTAACTAGTATACATTTATTTTTCATAAAAATATTTATAAAAAATAAAAAATATATGTTCTTCTATGATTATATATATATATATATATAATATTTTTTACTCCATCACATAGTTGTAAAGTATTTTTAAATCATGTCTAATTTTTAAATGATATTTAGAGGATGTATGTTGTGTTGGTCTGATTTTAGTTAGTATAGTTATTATCTTCCTTTTTTATGTTGATGATATTGTTTTTATGGCAAAAAGTGCCTATGACTCAAGTAAGAAACTAATAATCATCAAGAGATTTTGCTCTAACATGGGCATGAGTGTGAACAATAAAAAAGAAAAGGTTGAGATTATTAAATCCCAAAGGATCACTTAAAATACTTTTATTTTTGACAACAATAGGTTGGAGGAAGTGGCTTCATACAAATATTTTGGAATATATATCTACCACAATCTAAATTGGAACAATAGCATTGAAAAATGGATAAATGGAGGGTGGAAAGCTTATTATGGGCTTGAAAACAATCATGAGACCTTTGGCTTTGAGATTAAGAAAAACTCCTCTTTTAGAGTCTCATCACTTCAACTATTTTATATATGGATGTGAAGTTTGGGGTTGCATTATATCTAGAGAATCTTGGAAAAAGATAGATCAAATCCAAAAGAATTTTATAACTTATAATCTCAAAATTAAGGGAAATACACCCTATCTTATCCTCCTCATAGAAGTAAACATTCCCCCCATTGAGAGCATTGCTATGATTAGATACGTAACATACAAGAACAAGATAAACAACATGGATAACAAGAGGCTCCCCAAAATTGCTTCAAACTCTAGCCAAAACCACCAACAACTCGTGGAGATGTAATAAGATGTCAAATATTGGTTAAATCATTGGGGAATACAAGAATCCATCATGTAGAATATTGATAATATTACAAATATTATCACTTCTAAATTTATGGACAACATGTGGTGTGACAATGAAGTATTGGATAAAAGGAAATTGAATACTACAAGGAGGTGATTAACACCAATTTAAAAGATCAAAATTACCTCTCAGTTTTGAGAAGTGCAAAGAAACAAGTCAACACTGCTAAAATAAGAACAAACTCTCACGAGCTACATAGTGAACCAGGGAGTTGGACAACTCCCAAAACACTGTGGGATGAAAGAATTTATCTTTGTGACACTAAATTAGTAAAAGATGAAAAACACTTTCTCTTAGATTTTCCATAAATCTTCCTAACCTCCTAAATCATCAAAAGTATAATAATTTTAAAAAGCTTCTCTCAATAATTTTTGAGTATAAATATACAATTTTATAAAAATTAAAGTAATTTCTTAGTTTTTTTAAATCCAACAAACGAGTTGATCTGAGTAAGTATTAATCATTATCAACAATAACACTAAAATAAAAAAAATTAATTTAATTTAACATTATTGATTAAAAAAAAAAAACATACGAAAATATAAATTCAAGTTGAATTCTCAATACATTATTATCTTCACTTCGATAATTTTTTTTGGGAAACGACAAAAGCTCACATGAAATACACTTTTAATGGTACATTCCTATCTTCACTTTAGTATAGACACACGCATCTGTGACTACTGTTTTGGATTTTATACGGAAAAGAATGCCACAATATGAAGAATGACATAGACATTTTAACAATTAGTATTATGTACTAGCACAGTTGTTAATTCGTGGTTGAGAACGCCGAAAGGTAGTGGCTGATAACGCATGTCTTCAATATTATACTGAGAATGCGTGCCCCTAATATAAAACGTTTGTGGTAATTCGTCTGTGGTAATATGAAACGTTTGACTGCATTAGGTTGATAAATGGAACATGACAATTACACATCCTTACAGTGATTTTTTAATGTGATTAGGTAAATGTTAAAAAGTAAACATGTTAATGGCTGCCTTGATAAATGCAAGAAAGTTATGAACAATAAATCTGATCCATTGATTTTGGAAGACGACTAAGAATATGCCAGCATCTTCAATGCATAGCCATCAGATTAGGGTTTAAGGTTAAATAAGGTTGAAAGATCATTAATTGTGCCCATTATCAATAGGTGTACGCCTTTCGGCGTAATAAAATAAAATATATAGTCGAAATTTCTCATAAATATCAATAATGAAGTAGGTTATATTAAAATTTGATTGATTTTTAAAATATTTCAATTACTTTATAATAGAAAAAACACTAAAACCAAAATTTTATCATAAATGAAACTTCGTCTTCGACTTCAAAATCAAATTTGATTGATTTTTCAAATATTTGAATTAATTTAAAATAAGAAGAAAACAATATATTGTCATAAATCTGTAGAATTAAAATTAAATGACTCTAAAAGTTTGAGACTTATTTCAAAATATCAAAATTTGACACTTATTTCAAAATATCTTATCATAAGTGAAATTGATGTAGAATCAAAATTACTCTTAAAATTTGACACTTATTTCACAATGATAAAAGTGGAGCATGAATGACATTCCATATAACAATCCATTATTTTTTGAAACCTTATTCATGGAATATCTTTCATGGTTTTACATATTGTGTTTGAATATTTTTTTAATATATGTAGTGTTTTAATTAAACACACTACATGTTGATTAGATTGAACCTATGTTTTTTAGGTAATCTGGTGAGTTGTCAATTGTTCTATCTCTTTTATCATATACTTATATTGATGTGAGTGTCATTTGATCACATATGTGATTATTGATTATGTTATTTGTTTTAGGTAATTTGGGGAATTATCAATTTTTCTAGTTTTTTTTTATCTTATACTTATATTGAAGTAACTCTCATTTTATCTTATATATGTATGTTATTTGTTTTATGACTATTTAAATGTATAATAATTTGTTTGATTTAGTGTTGGAAGATAAAATTTTATTAAATTTTATAATTTAGAATATTAATATTAAAAAAATTATAAATTAATTTCCAACAAAATTGTATAATTTGAATAGGTTTAATGATTAAAAATATGTTGATTTTTAAATATTAAAGGTTCAAAATTAGAAGGGTTATGGTATGCATATCTTAACTTAAAAAGTTAAATCATTGTACATAGAAAGTCCTTTCACCCACAAACGATGCGGATCAAATACATTAATGTTTGACACCAAACTATTTTGTAAACTTAGATTATTATTATTATTATTATTTAATAAAGTTTTATTTAGATCATTGAGGTTTAAGACTACTATATAGGTACATTTTTTAATTTTTTGGATGACATCATTTCTATATTAAGCTATGTAATTTGGAAAAAATGTATTATTTAAAGGCCAAGATTTAATTTACTTTACAAGTCACTTGTTGATATTAACACTAGAACAATTGTTAGGATATTTAGACACTTAGGAGTTAGTTAAGATCTATTTGGTGTAATGTAGCGTTAGGTAAAAATGTGTTTCTTAGTGTGTTTTTTTAGTATGCATTAGTATGCATTTGAAGTTAGGAAATCTGACGGTCACTATATGTGCCCGACATAGAGTGATCCAACGGTTCAGATTCTCCTCGATATTAACGACCATTGATATGTGGCTTAACACTCGATTGGTCCATGATATCTATTTAAATATCATGGAGGGTAATTTGCCGATGATCGATTGTGAGAAACTATCTTGTAAAATCTCTCTATAATCTTTTTTTTTTTGCACTAATAAACTGCTCCAAGTAGTTGCGTTGGATGGGGTCGTGGATGTTTTCCCGTAGGGGTTTTACCATGTGAACACATCAGTGTGTTGATCTTTGATTTGGTTATGTGAGTGGTTACTGAAGGTGTTCTTCCTCTTTTGGAATAGCTGTGTTTTCAAAAATGGTATTAGAGCAATTTGAAGACCCCCTCATGTTGTAGATCGAGATCGAGAAGCTGGTTTCCTCATCTCCATTTTCTATCATTTTTGTACATTTATGGGCTGAGAAGATTGTTCCATTGTGTCCGAAGTGCTTGTTTCAGTCAGGAACTTTTTTCGTTTCACTCGAAAAGGTTTCTGTTTTCCCAAGATACAACCATTTCAGTTAGATCTGGAGGTATAAAGCGTGAATACACATTTTTTAATTTTTTACAGAGTATCATTTTGGTTTTATTTCAGTTTTGTATTATTTATTTTTGGGTTTCTACTCTTTTAGATCTACGTATTCTCTTTTCCCCACGTCCTATGCGATCTCGGAAAATAAAAAATAGATAGGAAAAGGTGCATCTTTCGGGTAAGCTAACCGAGATCTAACCTTTGTTGTCATCGATAAGCGAAATATTTTTCTTTTGTGAAAAGAGTTTATTTTTAGCACAACAACAACAAAAATTACAATAGTGTTCCTAAAAAATACAATATGTTTTTCTAGACCATTTGGTTAAAAGTTGTCTTATTATGTAAGAGGTTTTGAATTCAAGTTTATTTTTTGTTATTTTTTTTTGAAAAAGTTCATGCTAAAATTGTAAACTATATTTCACTTCAAGTATAAAAAAGTGAATCACTATAAGTAGCTTTAATATTTTATTTTAGATTTTTTGTTATTTTTTTGAAAAAACAATAATGTTGCATTTATTTTATTATTTTTAAACTATGTAGTGCATATTTTGTATTTGTATCTACCTTTTATGCCATGAGATTTAGGCTCTACTCATATATTACATAGACCATAACACCAATAAAATTATGTAAAAATTTCATTCATACTATTAATTCAACATTATGACATCCTTGTGTGGGGTGTCATACCAACCTTGCCGAGTGAAACATTATCAACATACATAAATCTTATCGTTCTCAAAGACTAGTTAGATGATAGTTAGCCCTGTCCCAAACTTGTACCTAAATATTATATCAATATTAATATCCAATAATGAATGGTTTGGTTGGTCAATAAGAGGTTATGATATTCCCTCCACTAAGATTATATTCCCTCTCTGGTGTGTCGCGTACCCACTTAATTCAATGAATCATGACCGAGTTAGTTTCAGTGGGGGCTCAATACAATAAGAAGACCTCAAAGAAGTCTCACATATAATTTGGATTAGTTTGGTCCGGTCCTTACCTAAATTCATTAATCCTTTGAGATTGGTGTGGACACCTTTCAACATGTTATTGGAAACGCTTTGATGAAGCACCAAAATTTGCCACATACTATTCCAAGATTTTTTAAGGAAAACTTTTGAATTATTAAATGTAAGGTTGTTTGAGATTGGTGTGATACCTTTCAACGTGTTATGGGAAATGCTTTAATGAAGCACCAAACTTTTCCACATACCATTCCAAGATTTTTTAAGGAGCAATTTTGAATTATTAAAGGTAAGATTGTGAGATGAACATGTTGGTTCAACATGTTATTGGAAACTCTTTCATGAAGCACCAAAATTTGCCACATACCATTCCAAGATTTTTTAAGGAAAACTTTTGAATTATTAAATGTAAGATCGTTTCAGATTGGTGTGGATACCTTTCAACGTGTTATGGGAAATGCTTTAATGAAGCACCAAACTTTTCCACATACCATTCCAAGATTTTTTAAGGAGCAATTTTGAATTATTAAAGGTAAGATTGTGAGATGAACATGTTGGTTCAAGCAATGAAGCTTTGGCAACATTATTTTAATAGAAGATAGATTATCATACAAAATGAAAATAACGCTCTCCAATTTCTCTGCACACAAAATAAGATTGATAACATGCACCACATAAAGTGGATCCCATATTTATAATATTGAGAGATCACATATTTATAATATTGAGAACATGCACCAAATAAAGTGGATCACATATTTATAATATTGAGAGATCGCATATTTATAACAAGCAGGGTTGCGGAGCAGCAAGTTCTTGCCAAGAAGATGTAAATACTTTGATTTCACTCGTCAAGAAGATGGAAATACTTTGATTTCAGATATAGTCCCAAATAGATTGGAATGATTTTTTGTATGTATTTTAAATAAATAACTTACTCGGTTTTGATCTAAATGATTTTCCTAAGAAGATGTAAATATTTTGATTTCACTCGTCAAGAAGATGGAAATACTTTGATTTCAGATATAGTCCCAAATAGATTGGAATGATTTTTTGTATGTATTTTAAATAAATAACTTAGTCGGTTTTGATCTAAATGATTTTCCTTTATAGTGTTTAAAAAAGTCTATTTTTTAAAAGAATGTATTCACTTACAATGTTTCTCTTTCATTTTGTATATGTTAATCAGTTAGAAGTATCTAACTGATCAACTTACTTCTCAATCCCCATAAATGTAATATAAGTGTGTGACGGGCATTATAGCAAGCATTCTTGTCACTAGTATTGTTCATAAGTTTAAATGACCGCACATTGTATAAACACGATCCGTGATGATGAGTTGTGGCGAAGAGAACATATTTTGTCAACCAAATGAATTTGAATCCTTGTTCAACAATAAAAGTGACTCAAATTTTCTGAGTAATTTGAGAGTGAAAAATAACTTTAAACTTTTGAATTTTTTTCTTGAAAGCTCACTCTGCACCCACAAATATTTGAACTGTGAGGGTTGGAGGCAAAACATAATATAGCACAGTGACTGTGTACATTTAAATCTAGAAACATGACATCTCCAACTTACGTGATCTAATGTAGAAAATGCGATAATATGCATCTTTTTCGGAGATGCATTGTAACATTTGTTTTGTTTGTTTATTTGAACCAGTGAGCTTATTGACTTAACAATTCAAGAAAAGATCTATTTGGTTTTTGTAAGATATGGTGAAGCTATGATGTGCCTATATAAGATTGTCACAGATGGACATGTTATCGGTTCCTTGGAAACCATTTAGGTTGATCGACTAATGTGACAAATCGAGCTCACAACATCACAAAGTGTGTGGTTAGATTCTCCAGAAGATACCACACAATCTACGTAGGATGATTGAATAGATTACCGAAAGGTTTAACTGCTGAAAAAGGTGGCTACAAACTAATGGACATTGACGGTAGAATGATAGATGTTAGAATGGATATAAGAAATCAAAATTATGTATTGTTTTTAACAACCATGTGAAAATACAAATTGTCTATTGGTTTTTAAAAAATTTGAAAAAAAAAAACCTAATACAGAGAGAATGTCATCAATGCAATTGAATCCAGCTCCTCGATGACCTTTATTTCACTTTTGTTAAAAATGGTAGTTGAACAACGTTTAATTTGTTCTTTATTAAAATAGCAGGATTGAGAACGTTTGGTTCGAGTTTTAATAAAAAAGGAAATGGAAAAAATACATTTGGTTAGTTTTATCTTAATTATCTTTGAATTTGATTATTTTGATATATTGAAAAAAATCGATTACAATATTGTTATTGGAATTACAATTTGAATTAATTAGAAAAACGAAAAAAACCCTAAAATAGCAGCTTATATTGGGATATTCTATCTGTTCTTCAAACTTGAATGACAGGTAAGAATTTAAATCACAAAAAAAAAGCATAATACTGTAACATCCCTCTCTTACACGCACTGAGAGACCTTATTCTTTGAGGACACTTGCTTTCAAGTGATCCAGATTATATTACTATTGGGGATTTGATCATGATTCTAAGGCATTATGGATATGATGACATGTTATTTTGATGTATTGTTATAGACAGGTGCTATTGACTTGGTTCTCCTGAGTGTGCAAGATTTTGGACCTCAGGGATGCAGAGGCATCGATGAAACTTTTGGACTCCGGATCGAGTCAGGGAGTGGATTATTGGGGTTTGATTGTTGTATACATGACATTTGTGCATCTAATTAGATGTTATGATTATGGATATTATTTCTGACATGATTCGTTGATGATGCATGCTGACGATAGCTTGCCGACCAGACTCACATGTGGAGTAGAGGGGTCACACATGACTACCAGAGACGTTGAGTGAGAGGTGTGGACAACATCCTTGCCACAATCTACTAACACTCCTGTTCTGGCTCGAACTATAGGTTAATGATCACCCAGTTCGAGGAGACCCATGATGTCATGAGGACATACTACAAAAGTCACTCATGATGATTCTAAGGGGTGCGTAATAAGGAAGTGGTCTTTTTCCTTAGAGGCCCTTAGTCTCCCACAAGATCACTTGACGAAGTATTGACTCCAGGGTTTTTTTATGTCTACCAAGTTACTCAAGAGGTGAGTGGCACCCTTGGAGAACATAGTGCATCCTGAAAGGCATGTCGCGTAATAAAAACAGAGATAGCAAGTGGTACCCTTGGAGCACGTAGTGTGTCCTGAAGGGCACATCGTGCAAGAAAAAATAGAAAGAGGCGAGTGGCACCCCTGGAGCACGTAGTGTGTCTTGAAGGGGACATCGTGCAAGGGAAACATAATGAGGCGAGTGGCACCCTTGGAGCACCTAGTGTGTCCTAAAGGGCATGTTGTGTTGCTAACTAATAATTTAATAAACCTAGATGGCCTTAGAACGAATATTGTGATAAGAAATATTTAAAAACAAATTCCCTAATAAAATGTAGCCCAACCTAGGAAAACAAAATCTAAGCCTGAGTTATACTTGTGGTAAAAAAATAATATATATATATAATACTAATAATCATCATTAAACATGTGACGAGAAGGGGGTAAGAAATTCAATTTATTTATAAAATCAAATTACCTTGGAGGATTACTTTTTAACAGAAAGGGAAATAATTGTTTTGTTACTTATGCTAATTAAAAAGTTACTAATTAAAAAGAAAAAGGGGGAAAAGGTAATTTCCTACACTTGCTAATTAGAGTTTTAGATAAAAAGGGAAAGAGGGAAATTAAAAGAATTAGGAAACTAAGGGAAAAAGGGGAAACATAAGGAAAAAGAAGAATGACTAACTTGGAAAGGAATCTTGCCTTTAAGAACTTTCTAAATTGAACTCAACTAGTAAATTAGTAAGGGGGTAAGTCATTAAAATGTGTAAGGGAATATGGAGACACCTAGGAGAGATTCTAGGAATGATTTTAGGTGGGTGAGGGAAATAGGAGTAATTAAATAATTAATGAAATTAATTTCTGGTGAAATGAAGGGGATGGGCGACAGATGTATAGGGAGGAATTTTTTGAATTAAATTTTTGAACATTAAATTAAATGGGAATTTGGGAAATAAATGACTTAGAAATTCTATATAAAGGAGGGAAGAGGAGGAGGATGGATCTATTCTATTATGCGTAAAATTACACTGCAAAATTTTAGAATTGACTGACTTATCTTGTGGGAGTTGGGATACCCATCTCGGTGAGGAGTGGTAGCTCAGCCTTGCGAGGCGAGCTGGGAGCTAGTTGTTCTCTGGTTTAGTGTGCATGGCCCCTTTGTGGCTCGGGGAGCTAAGGGGGAAGAAGAGTACCCCTAGAGTTGGCTGGGAGGTACCGATGAAGTCTCATTGGTTGGCAAGCGGGAGTTGCACGGAGCGTGCGGGACAATGACTCGGATTAGGCAACTTGGGCTAGGTACGCTTGTTTTTATTCTGCATGGTAGATTATTATAGACCTTATGCTTTCATTTCTATACTTTTAACTATGTAAAGAAGGTGTTGGAATTAGTATTTTAATTGAGAACTTAATTTTCCCCTTAGCCTTAAGCTTGTTGCTAGACTTGTTTCCCTTGGATCAAGATCCTTGAATGTTGTGATTGTCCTTTTGGTTTTTATTTATCGTGAATAGTTGTTCTTTACCTCGTCTTCATCCCTAGATCATCATTCCACGCTTGAGTAGTTAGCCAGTAGATGGATCGACGGTCATCACTTCGGTGTTAATAGAACTATAGATCCTAAAGCCCTGCTTTTTTGTGCATGGATGATTAGCGAAGGATGTTTTTGCCTAGCCTTCTACCCCTGTCGCTTGTTCTTGTATGATTTAGGGTCTTTACGCCTTCTTGTGTTGATTAATTATTCCATTATTTCCAATCCTATCCACAAATAATTGATTACCCCTGCATTTTTACTCTGCATCCCCAAATTTTTAACTCTATGTTTTACAATTTTATAGTCACCATTTTCCCCCCTCATCGGACTGCGACCTTGACATGCTTTAGAATGTGATCTTACCCTTATAGACTGCAAATTTTATTTCATGTTTTTAGCATTATCAATATCATTTTTGTCGACATTTTCAGTTGGTTTTATATCTGCATTTTATTTAATGGCAACGTTATCATTTTTTGACAGTATTTTTAGTAACCCATTCAATGGATTCTTCTGTATCAAACATATGCATAAACTTAAGAACATTAGCATTGGAAGTTTAGAGAATATTCAACCTGAGCTCAACCCTTTCTAGTCTGCATTTTCATATTTGTATAACCTGCACTTTCAGTGTGCGTTTAAGGAACGAGAGATACGTCGTTTGGTTGTGTTCTTGTTCTGACCCCAATGCCAGTGAACCTGTTATTTACACCTGCATGTTTAGGAAACCTTTATAGAAAACCTGTGGTCGTGTCCCTTTTACTGTATATTTTGTGGAGTTAAACTCTCCTTCGATTTGACTGTTTACAAAGCATTTTTTTTGGACAGTCGTTTGTATTTCTATAGAATTTTTTTTTTTAAATATTAGACAACCTGCGTTCATTGACACCCTAGAATTATACACCTGCATTTTTTTTTAACTTGGTGACAACAATTTATGCATCTAACCACACAACGATTCTTTAGTTTTTCTTAGCAATATCCCATATAACTTAGCACTACATTTTTTATGACAAGAATGTATTAACATAAACATTCTGGGAGGCCAATAAATATTGGCTGAAAGAAAATCTATTTCAGTGATTTATGATTGATGTATTACCCAACAATGCCATTATTCCCTCTGCGATCTGGCAGATTAAATGTCAGCTACTTCAGTTAGTGCTCTTCATTTTTGTATATACGCCATATTTATTATTGTTGGGTCACAACGATATCATCAAATCTTTATGGATGGCATGTTATCTGTGTCAATTCCTGTGTTAAATTAGAAAATTACCTTCTTTTTAACCTCATCATTTGTTGAAAGATAGTCGGAGTTACCTTTAAATGTTAGGCATCATGCCAATGCTTGGCAATGCATAAAAAGTTGGCAACTCTCTTATGGTGCGGTTTTTACCCTTTAAACTTTCTTTTACCTACTTTCCTGTAGACAACAATGTTGTTATTTTTCTTTAATACAGGACAAATATCCATAGACAACATTTTAATTTGACTGTGAATCTAGTGAAGGCGTTTTAGCTCAATGCTTCAATAGAAATGAAATTTTGTTGGTGAAGTCTTTGTTGATTAATAACGAATTTCCTTTATTATGACATCGATAAATAAGATATCCTATTGCTATTTTCATATTTATTTTTATAGTGTGAACACCCTTTTTATTTATATAGTGTAATTATGTTTCATAGTGTAAACTCATTCTTTTTATTTATATAGTGTAAATCCTGTTCATAGTGTAAAACAATTTTTATGCATATAGCGTAAATTCATTTTTATATATCATGGAAATATTGTTCAAGGATAGCTATATAATTGATTTTTTAAATAGATATTATGGATAAGAGAGAGAGAGAGAGAGATTTTATTAATAGCATAGTGATCGTGATTTTATTGATAGCATGTTTTATTAGCGACGATTTTTAGTAATAGCATACTAATAGCATGTCAACAATTTTTAATTAAAAGCCCCGGATGGGGTGCGACGTAGAACATGTAGGAAACACGGGGATGAGCTGGACAGGGCCATAAATACTAGTCACCAACTTCCATATCATCATCATTAAGATGGGAATGATCCCGAGAAGACAAAACCAGAGGACGAGGCCTCTCACGCGAGTGAAGAGGACGGAAGACCAATGCACTAAGGGCATATCCTTAATGGCCAAGGATGTCACAGTCACCTTCATCCTTATCAACTGCTCTGATGGTTATGTAATGCATTTGGGAGTTGAGCGGCCGAAGGATGAACCTTCGAAGTGTTGGTGCAGAGACACTTACCCATTTGGCATTTTGGTTATAACTCTGCTCCTCTACATGCCGAGAGTAAGAGGATGACCTCACAGAGGTGCTGCGTGGTATACATTTGACTCCTGCAGAAAGAGGAAGAAGAAGTTTGAAAGAGCATTGGCTATGGCGAGAAATCAAAAAACTAGGAAGCCTTGGATGCCTCCCACGGCTTATGTGGAGGAGATTGTTCCAGATGAACCCATCCAGGTTCCTCCAGCACATCTCCTCTTCACTGTTACAGATAATTGGGATCCCCCCACCTGTTTCATGGATGAAGCCAAGCCTCTGGATACAGGAATGACGCACAGTCACAAGGAAGGTGACCCAACATGGGAACAAACAACTTTCTACATTGACGAAGAATTCCTGGGCAACACAAAAGAAAAGGAAAATTCAGTAAGCGATGAATTTTCAGAGGAAGCAGCTCAGCAGGTTGAGCAACAAGGACAACAAGGCGGAAGACAAAATGAAGAAACAGAGGGTAGAGACATACAAAAGTAAATTCCTCTCTCCTCCACTCAGGGGGAATGGCAGGATCAGCCTCCACTCCTCCACCCGGAGCACCGGGAACTGATCTTTGAAACACACATCATGGTGGACGATCAAATCTACAAGGCCCTCTAAGTTAGTGAACGCCTCTACATGATGTATGTTTCATACTCTAACACACCTCCAAGCCAACAATGCCCTACGTGGGCACATCCCTTCGCGCTTCTAGCCAGATGGGGAAAGAATGCCAAAGTCAATGAGGACACCGGGTAACTGGTTCTGTGAATGTTCATAGTTCGAAATTTTATTTTGTTTTGAACTAGATATCTAGCTCAGTTAGACTATTATTATGTTGTCAGTAGTAAGCTATGGAATAGTTTGAAACTAATGGAGGCCATACGTCCTGGTTTACTTCAGGTAGGACATATGGCTGCCTGGTCCTTTTTGTGTGAAAACAAGTGGCATGGGACAACCAGTTGTCTTGGTTTCCTTTTTAGGCGGGACAATTGGAACTCCAAAAGAATCTGTAAGCCTGCACTTTTAATATAACAGGATCCTCCCCCTTTTTACTTAAAAAAAAAACAAATTTTAATTAAAAGACGACAAGGTCATTAACTGTCAGCAAATTTGTATTTAAAGACAAAAATTAAATTCTTGTAGTGTCAGTTTTAAAGGATAGCGATCGATACTCATCTGATATTGGGATTGGATTTTAGTTGCAATAAGAGATTGTTTAATAATATTCTTTTATTATGTATAGATTGATTTTTTTCGCAAGGAAGTTGTTGTGTCGTAAGAATGTCATAGTCGTCTTGTTTACTTGTTGGTTGGGTGGCAGGGTTTTTCGTCATGTGTTGGGATGGTGAAGTTGTAATCCTTGGAAGTTGGATTTATCTTGAGTCCTTGGTCCAGATAGGTCTTTTGCACCGGGTTATTGTTGCACCTATCACCTGGGGTGGCATGATTCCGGATGAGTGGATCATGGTGCACCCTATTGGATAGAGGCGAATGATGAATTGGTTGAAGTCGGTGCTTCCCATTGAGGGCTTTGGTTCATTGTAGTTGTTGATGGCGCTTGGGTTTAACGCCTTCATGCATTTGGTTGTGTGCGATAGAGGTTTTAGTTAAGTTTCGTAGAAACTTTCGTGTTAGAATGTGGATGTTGTCCCTTATCCTGTAGGCGTTGTTGGTCTGTCTCGGACGGGTAGTCGTTTCTCTCTGTTGCTTACGCATGTTTCGCCTAGATTCTCTTGTGCTAGTGCATGGAGTCATAGTTTTTTGTTTCTTGCTTTGAGGGCATGTGTTCGTGGTTAGGTTGTGTGGTTCAACTATTTTCGTTGTCGCCTTCTTGCCAAAAAAAAAAAAATTGCATTTTATGCTTTACTTGTAGTCGTAACGTTTGGGTTTGTTACTTATGGGATCAGAGCGGGGGTTCAACCCGTGACTTGGGAACACTTTGGATTTTGTTGATATGATATTGGATTATAATGTTGTTAATTAAGTTTGATTGTATTCATGTAGGTAATCATGGTTATAGGACATCACGGAGGAAGATGACGGGGTGCTAGGGGAGGAGGCGTGATGTGTACAGTAGCATCCATGCCTGAGGGGTATAACACCCAGGGAGATGAACAGGTTGTCAAGCAGGAGCATATAGTGGTGGGTGATGTGGTTGGGTTGATGAGGCCCTTTGAGTGCATGTCTGAGGAACTGATCATTCATTTGGACAGAGAAGAGGTCAAGGCATCGAGACCCCCTGAGGGTCCACTGCGTGCTCTGGTTGATACTGGTAGCATTCACTACGAACTCGAGAAGGTAAAATTTCCCAAGTTATTTGGTTCCCTGTATGGCACAGATACCAAGCCATGGTTGGAGAATATGGAGATGTGCTTTTCACTTCGCGACTATACCTCCAACATGAAGGTCTGCATGGTGGTCTTTCAACTGAAGGGAAGCGCTCTTCTATGGTGGAAGATGCTCCTGCCACAAATGAACATTACCGTCGAAGATGTGTCATGGGAGCTCTTTGAGGAATGTTTCTGAGAGAGGTACCTTTCAGAGGAATTCATTGAGCATCAACTCAACGAGTTCAACGCCTTACGACAGGGCGACCGTACCATGCCCAAGTATGAGGCACATTTTATGGAGTTTTTTCGGTATGCTCCGCATATTAATACTGAGAATCTTAAGGTTAGTAGGTTCTTGTTCGGCCTTAATGTTAGCATACATGCAAAGGTTAGGATTTTGATGCCTCAGACCTTGCATGATGTCATCCAGAAGGCCCTCATTGCAGAGGAGGGCCTTATCAGCAGAGGTCAGAGAAGGACTCCAGCGAGGCTAGCAGGGCAGGTGTCATTCGGTGCACTACAACATTAGACACCAACCAGACATACACCAGGATATCGTGGCTTTGAGAGAGGATCCAATTTCACTATAGCTCGGTGACCAATGCCTCAACAACATACACCTTATCAGGGACCACAACATCAACAACAACGTCAACCACAATAGCAATCGTTATTCATGTTCAACAGAACATACCAGGATTCCAGGGCAGTGGGCCGTCAACTTCTACTTCAGGTACCAGGAGTACTGGATCGAAGAAGGTGTGTTGGACATGTGGGGAGACAAACTACTAGTGCGACTAGCCAGTGGAGAGGACTAGAGCATCTCGATTAGCCATACACACTATCATGGAATATTTGGGCAAATCCCATCGGATTCATGCAGCAGTGAATAACTTCCAGGTAGAGCACTAGCCGACTGTGCTCGAGACATCGGGTACCATCTCTGACCAGACCCTTATTATTTTAATATGTCCTAGTGCTACCGAGAGTTTCATTTTTGGTAAACTGCTAAAAAGGATTAAGGTAAAGGCCGTTGAACAGGATAAGTTTATCTTTGTAGAGATGGCCTCGGTAGCCAAATAGAAGGTCAGAGGAAAGTCTATGGGTTGTACCCTTAACCTGGGAGAGTTTGTCACCAGGTCCAACCTGTACATCACGATATTAGGATCTTATGACGTCGTGATTGGTATGGACTAGTTGGAAATGCATGTGGCGATACTCAATTGTAAAGACAAAATGGATGAGCTTGGTCAATGATGAGGGACAAAGATGCATGATTGTAGGATGGAACTAGGGAGTTTCCCTGAGGTTCATCTCTTCCTTGCAGTTACAAAAGAGCATGTGCAAGGGATGTAAGCTTTATGTGATCCTTGTGTTAAACGATAAGGGAGTAGTGGAAGGTCTAGAACACCTTCCTGTGGTGAGAGAGTTTGCGAATGTCTTCCTAGAGGAGTTACCTAGGATGCCACTAGAGAGGGAATTGGAGTTTACCATACACCTGAAACCGAGGACTAAACTAATAACAAGAATGTCTTATCGTATGTCAACCCCAGAGTTATAGGAGTTGAGAATGCAATTGAAGGAGTTGCTGGACATGGGACTTATATGTCTGAGTGTGGAACTGTGGGGTGCGCCTGTTATTTTCAAACAAAAGAAGGATGGGTCGTGGATACTATGCATTGACTACCATCAATTGAACAAGGCAATGATCAAGAATCGTTATCTGTTTTCAAGGATTGATGATCTGTTCGATCAGATGAAGGGTACAATGGTGTTTTCAAAGATTGATTTTCAATAAGGGTATCACCAGTTACGGATCAAGGAGGATGATGTCCATAAGACCTCATTTAAGACGAGGTTTGGACATTACAAGTTTACTATTTTACCATTTGGATTGACAAAAACCCTAGGGTTATTTATGAGTTTGATGAACGGGGTGTTCTGTAAGTACTTGGACAAGTTCATCCAAGTATTCATTCATGATATTTTGATTTAATCTAGGACGATGGAGAAGAATGACGAGCACTTGCACTTGGTACTTCATTGTCTGTGAGAATACAAATTTTATGGGAAGTTGTCTAAATTCTCATTTTATAAATCAAAGACTCACTACTTAGGGAATGTCATCTCCGATGAAGGTATTGAAATGGATCCAGCAAAAGTTAATGCTATTATGGAATGGATTGCACCTACGAATGTCCTAGAAGTACGTAGTTTCATGGGTTTAGGAGGATACTATCAATGGTTCATCGAAGTATTTTCGAAGATAGAAAATCCGATCACAGAATTGCAGAAGAAGAACAAGAATTTTGTTTGGACCAAGAAATGCGCCAAAGCGTTTCAGAGGCTCAAGGAGATGTTGGAAATGACATCGATACTAAAGGTCCCTGACATGGACGCGAAATTTTTGGTATGCACTGACACATCCAAGGAAGGCTTAGGTGGAGTCTTGATGCAAGACGGTCGAGTGATTGCTTACATCTTGAGGAAACTGAGAAGGCATGAGGAGAACTATGCGATGCACTATTTGTAGTTGTTATCCATTGCATATGATTTGAAGTTTTGTAGACACTAACTTTTTGGATGAAAATTTAAACTAAATACAGACCATTGTGGACTACAACACATATTTACACAAAGCGACCTGAACGTGCGACAACAGTTTTGGTTAAAATTTCATAGTGAGTACGATTTCAATATTACTTACATAAAAGGAATAGTGAACTGAGTGGAAGATGCACTAATTTGAAGACCACGCATATTTTCATTGTTTCACCTCAGACGAATCTATGTTAAAACATTATAACTTTACAATGAGACAATGACTAGTACAAAGAGGTCAAGGATTTTATAAAAAAAAACACAATGATCGTACCAAGATTTGAAGGATTTATGTTTGACGAAGATGGACTAATGAGGTTTTAAAATCATATTTACACACCATCGAACAACGAGTTGAGGACTTTGATACTAAACGAGGCTAACAAAGTAGTATACATGGCTCACCTTGGAGTCACGAAGATGAGGGTGGACCTTAAACCCTTATTTTTCTGGAAGAGAATGAAGGCAGACATAGTTAACTATGTGGCCAGATGTCTAGAATGTCAGTAGGTAAAGGATGAACATAGAAATCCAACAGGATTACTACAGCCACACACTATTCCAGAATCAAAATGGGAGTGAATTTCAATGGATTTCATTGTTGGATTGCCACTAATGGCAAGGATACACGACTTGATTTTTGTGGTAGTCGACACTCTGACAAAGAGTGCTCATTTTATTCCTGTACGTGTGACATATCAGGAACCTGACATAGCTATAGTTTTCATTAGTGAGATTGTGAGGTTGCATGGTGTACCTAAGAGCATTATATCCGATCGAGGATCGATGTTTACTAGACAATTTTGGACTAGTTTCCAAGAGGCCTTGGGAAACTTACTTAACTTTAGTACTGCTTGTCACCCAGAGACTGACGGGTAGACCGAACGAACAAACCAAATATTGGAAGACATTTTGCGCATGTACGTGATGGAACATCAAAAGTGTTGGGAATAATTCTTGCCACTGGTAGAATTTTCTTATAACAACAGTTACCAAAGCACCATTAAGATGGTGTCTTTCAAGTTTCTTTATGGGCGACCATGTCAAATGCCTTTGAGTTTGGATCAACTTAAGGATAGGGTCCTCGTGGGACCAGAATCGATCCAAAAAATGGAAGATCAAATGAAAACAATAAGACAAATGATCAAAGAAGCACAGGATCGACAAAAGAGTTATGCAGATGTGTACCATGTTGACCATAGTTAAGAAGTTGGCGATCAAGTATTCTTGCGGGTAAAACCGCATAAGAGTTTGATCAAGTTTTGAAAGGGAGATAAAATATCCCCTGGGTTCATGGGACCCTTCAATACTGTGGAGAGGAAGGGGCCTGTGGCCTATTGACTAGTCTTTCTTGATTATTTGAGGTGCATGCATGTTGGTTTTCATGTTTCTGTTTTGAGACATTATATTATTGATCCTATGCATGCTATTGACATGAGTTCCTTCCAGGTATCGGATGAGGGGGAGCTCATGGCTAAGCCAATCCGCATCCTGTATCATCGCATTCGACAACTACGACGTCGAACAATAGAATAGGTCAAGGTGCAGTGGGACAACTATAGTCCGCAATTGGCGACCTGGGAGGACTCATATGATATGCACCAATAATTTCAATTTTTGTTTGATATATAGACTTGTCAAACTGTGATACACATTTTTTTTTTGCCACTTATATAATATGAAACTTCGGGAGGAATTTTAGACCAAGACGGGGTGTATGTAACATCCTGCTCTTACACGCACTGAGCGAACTTATTCTTTGAGGACACTTGCTTGCAAGTGATATGGATTATATTACTATTGGGCATTTGATCATGATTATGAGGCATTATGGATATGATGACATTTTATTTTGATGTATTGTTATAGACAGGTGCTATTGACTCAGTTCTCCTGAGTGTGCAATATTTTGGACCTCGAGGATGTAAAGGCATCGATGAAACCCTTGGGCTCTAGATCGAGTTAGCGAGTGGACTATTGGTGTTTGATTGTTGCATATATGACATTTGTTCATATGATTAGATGTTATGATTATGGATATTATTTCTGACATGATTCGTTCATGATGCAGGTTGACGATAGCTTGCCGACCAGACACACATGTGGAGTAGAGCGGTCACACACGACTACTAGAGACATTGAGGGAGAGGTGTGGACAACAACCCTGCCATAAGCTACTAGCACTCTCGTCCTGGCTCGAAATGTAGGTTAATGACCACCTAGTTCGAGGATACCCATGATGCCATGAGGGAAGACTGGGACAGTCACTCACGATGATTCTAAGTGGTGTGCAATAAGGAATGGGCCTTATTCCTTAGAGACACGTAGTCTCCCACAATATCACTTGACGGATTATTGACTCCAAGGGTTTTTGATTTCCACCAAGTCATTCAAGTGGCGAGTGGAACCCTTGGAGCACGTAGTGCGTCCTGAAGGGCACGTTGCGCAAGAAAAATGGAAAGAGGCGAGTCACAACCTTGGAGCACGTAGTGCGTCCTAAAGGGCACATCATGCAAGGGAAAACGAATGAGGCAAGTGGCACCCTTGGAGCACCTAGTGCATCCTGAAGGGAATGTTGCATTGTTAACTAATAAGTGAATAAACCTATATGGCCTTAGAATGAATATTGTGATAAGAAATATTTAAAAACAAATTCCCTAATAAAATGTCACCCATCCTAGGAAAATAAAATCTAAGTTTGAGTGATACTTGTGGTAAATATATATATATATATATATATATATATATATATATATATATAATACTAATAATCATCATTAAACATGTGACGAGAAGGGGGTGAGAAATTCAATTAATTTATAAAATCAAATTACCTCGGGGGATTACTTTTTAACAGAAAGGGAAATAATTGTTTTGTTACTTATGGTAATTAAAAAGATATTAATTAAAAAGAAAATGGGGAAAAAGGTAATTTCCTACAGTTTCTAATTAGAGTTTTAGATAAAAAAGGAAAGAGGGAAATTTAAAAGAATCAGGAAACTAAGGGAAAAAGGGGAAACATAAAGAAAAAGGGAAACATAAGGAAAAAGAAGAATGACTAACTTGGCAAGGAATCTTTCTTTTAAGAAATTTCTAAATTGAACTCAACTAGTAAATTAGTAAGGGGGTAAGTGATTAAAATGTGTAAGGGAATATGGGGACACCTAGGAGAGTTTCTAGGAACGCTTTTAGGTGGGTGAGGGAAATAGGAGTAATTAAATAATTAATGAAATTAATTTCTGGTGCAACGAAGGGGATGGACGACACATGTACGGGGAGGATTTTTCTAAATTAAATTTTTGAACATTACATTAAATCGGAATTTGGGAAAGAAATGACTTAGAAATTATATATAGAGGAGGGAGGAGGAAGAGGAGGATGGATCTATTCTGTTATGCGTAACATTATGTTGCAGAATTTTAGACTTGACTGACTTATCTTGTGGGTGTTTGGATACCTAACTCGGTGATGAGTGGTAGCTCGGCCTTGCGAGGTGATATGGAATCTAGTTGTTCTCTAGTTTAGTGTTCGTGGCCCCTTTGTGGCTCAGGGGGCTAAGGGGGAAGAAGATTACCCCTAGTGTTGGTTGGGAGGTACCAGTGAAGTCTCATCAGTTGAAAAGAAGGAGCTGCACGAAGTGTGTGGGACAGCAACTCAGAGCGGGTGACTTGGTCTACAATACGCTTTCTTGTATTCTACATGGTATATTATTATAGACCTTACACTTTCATTTTTGTATTTTTAATTGTGTAAAGAAGGTGTTGGACTTAGAATTTTAATTGAGAACTTAATTTTCCCCTTAGACTTAAGCTCGTTGCTTGACTTGATTCTCTTACCTATCGATCCCTAAATGTTTTGACTGTCCTATTGGTTTTGATTTATTGTGAAGAGTTGTGCTTTAATTCGTCCTCATCCCTAGATCATCAGTCCATGCCTGAGAAATCGACCAAGAGCTGGATCGACGATCGTCACTTCGGTGTTAATAGACCTATAGATCCTAAAGCCCTGCTTTTCTATGCATGGATGATAAGCGAAGGATGTTTCATCCCAACCATCTACCCCTTTTGCTTGTTCTTGTCTGATTGAGGGTCTTTGTACCTTCTTGTGTTGATCAATTCTGCCATTATTATCAATCCTTTCCATGAACCGTTGATTACCCCTGTGTTTTTAACACTGCGTCCCCAAATTTTTAACTCTGCGTTTTACCATTTTACAGTCACCATTCCCCCCCTCATCGGACTGCGACCTTGCCATGCTTTAGAATGCGATCTTACTCTTCTAGAATGTAAATTTTATTTCACGTTGTTAGCATTATCAGTTATCATTTTTGTCATCATTTTTAGTTGGTTTTATATCTGCATTCTATTTAATGGCAACTTTATCAGTTTTTGACAGTGTTTTCAACAACCCATTTAATGCCTTCTTTTGTACCCAACAGACACAGAAAATTAATATGCTTAGAATTGGAAGTTTAGAACATCTTCAGCCTAAGCTCAACCCTTTCTAGTTTGTGTTTTCATCTTTGTATAACTTGCGCTTTCAATGTGCATTTAAGAAACGAGAGATACATCATTTGGATGCATTCTTGTTCTGACCCCAATGCCAATGAACTTTTTATTTACACCTTCATTTTTATGAACCCTTGCCAGCGAACTCAAGGTTGTGGCCCTTTTACTGTAGATTTGGTGGAGTTAAACGCTCCTTCGATTTGACTGTTTACATGGCATTTTTTTTGAACAACCGTTTGTATTTCTAAATATTAGACAACCTGCGTTCATTGTGTTATAACCCTGTAATTTATAGGATCAACTATTGATTGTAATTTTGTTCCTTTAGTGTTTTTTACTTGCAGATATTGTTGCATTCTAAAAAAAGAAAGAAAAGAAAAAAGAAAAAAGAAAAAAATGAAAAAAAAAATGAAAAAAATAAAAAGAGGGCATAAAAGAAAAAGGATAAAGCCCCATGAATTGATAATGACTTGATCCATATAGTTTAAACATGGCCAAGTCTTTTAAATTTAATTATTTAGGATTAGTGAATAAGCTTGGCTATACTGTCTAATCTTAGCCAAGTAAATTAGGTTAGCTATTGAATAAATTTGACCAAATAGTCTAATCTTGGTCAAATAACCCCAGGGTAGAGTATTTTCTTAGCCCAACAATTTAAGTTGGGCGAAAGGTGAAAATGAGTAGGTTAGACATAGGTTAGTTATTTTCTCTTCAATAAAATGTGTAAGATGATCGATGAAAAATGCATGATTTTGATGGTGAAATGTTTTTCCAATCCCATGGTGACAAAGAAAGGGAGGCACTGCATGAAACCCATAAAAAGATCATTAAGACTAAGTTTGGTCTCATAAAATGAAACGCACCCTGGAGATTAAAGATCGGGCCTAGATCTATGATTAAGCTTTCGATGCCCATATCTACGACTCTGACGAGTTTTCGGACTCCCCTGACCG
>ML778111.1:580414-593576 GCA_009831015.1 Picea engelmannii | reverse complement strand
GTTCAAGTGCTATTTCTGTTGCTATTTCGTATATCATTTCTGTGTATTGTGAAGATTATGCTGGATATTTCACTGTTATTCTGTTATTTCTAGCATTTCGTTTCTGTTCTGCATATTTTATATATCTGGTATCTTGCAGGTTTAGTTCCATTGGTAGACTTGTTTGAAAATTGAAGCTAGTGGTAAAGAGGTTGAAGAGTGCAACATAGGAACAAAAGAAAACCCCAAAATAATAAAACTGTCTAAATCTCTGCCACCAGAGAAAAACAAAAAATACATTGATTTTTTTAAGGAATATATAGATGTTTTTGCCTGGGCCTATGAGGACTTAAAATCCTATGACACAAGTATCATACAACATCGGATTCCCATAAAAGAATAACACAAATATTTTAGACAGAAACTTAGGAGAATTAATCCCAAGTTGCTTCCCCTAATAGAGAAAGAAATAAAAAAGATGTATGATGCAAATATTATAGTCCCCTTGAGATTTTCCAAATGGGTTTCTAACCTAGTTCTGACCAGGAATAAAACAAGCGAGATCAAACTTTGTATAGATTTCAGAAATATGAACAAAGTCTCCCTCAAAGACAATTACCCTTTGCCCAAAATGGACCATATTTTAGAAAAGGTGGTTGGATCTAGTAGGATCTCCTTACTAGATGGTTTCTCTGGTTACAACCAAGTTCTGGTATGTTGGGCCCGAGATATGGTCACTTTTATGACGGTTATTATGCACTTTTGCCACATGTGCATATGTGTTTTTCATCTTTTGAAGGACCATTTTGAAGAATTTTATGATAAAACGGTATGATCAACATAAGGTACGCATGATTCATGTTTAATGATTGTATCGAGCATAATTTATTATGTTTTCATGCTTACAAGGATTTGATTCACATTTTTTGGTGTTACAAGGAAAAATCCCAAGGCGTTTTTCCATCCAGCACTCTATCCAGTACTTCATCCGACACTATTACAGGCAACAATATTAAACATTAATTTTTGGGAGGATGAAGTGGAATCTAAAAAATCCAGCACATGGGTTTTGTGCGCAGTATGCCCAATTAGACCCTAAGCAATCCATTTCCTGAAATTGTGAACGGATTAAGAGCAGTTCGTGGTTCTCAATTCGACATCCAACACTCGTTCCGGTACTCGATTCGACACTCCATCCTGCACAAAAACATAGGCTGACTTGGCGGTTATGGCATTGGCAGCTAGTGATGGGAAAATCGAAAATGTGGGTTTTGTTCGTTCTTATCCCCTCCAGCTACTGAACTCTTGACAACTCAATTTTGGATTGTTATGGTGGGTGATTATTGGCTCGCTCTGTTTCGACAGTTAGGGCACCATTAATGAAATTTGCCAATTTTAGAAGTGGTTTGAACCTCCTGTGGCTGACCGCTTGGCATGTAAACATCATAAATACCACTAGGATGATCATAAGATTGTTAACCAAGTAGAGGAGCCAATGTATTAAAGACAAATTCGTTTTTACTCTATTTTGAGTTTTTACATTGCCGGATTATGCCAAAAATACGTTTTTGATTTTTCATGGTGAATTCTAGTTGCTGAGTTTGTGGTTGGATTAAATAGGAAGTAGCCACGACTTGCTGGGGGGGCCACCAGTAGTCTGGTTATTGTCTTTATGTTGTTTATGTAATTCATAGTTTAGTTGTTTTCTTCATCTTTCTGTACATACATTTTTATTAGGTTAATTAGTTTGTTGTTATAGTTTAATTGTGTTAGTTTCCTTTTGCAGGTTAATATGAAGGAGTTTTGTTAGTATGCAATGAGTTATTAGTTAGTATAGACAAGCTTAAGCTTAAGCCACTAACCTACGTGTGATTAAATAATAGATTAGAATTTATGTATGTTGAAATGGATTAGTTAGAGTTTAAAACATAGTTTTAATTAGAATGGAATAGAGTTTTTATTTGGGTTTTCTTTGATAGGGATTTTGATGGATGTATAGATTTCATTTCAGTTTGAATAGTTAATCATTTCCTTATTGCAGTTTGAATAGTAGAATAGACATAGCATAGTTTCATTTTACACAATTTCCTTTCCTAGAATTAAAATGCAATTACATTTCTTAGTTAATGGTTAAATATAATTTTTCTTACATAGTGTAGAAGTATAATGATGATCTCGTTAAGATGTTAATGGTTTATACATGAGTATCCAGGGTATTTAACATTCTTTTTGTCATGGCAAAACTCTCTGTGGATTGTTTAAATCCATACTTTTCATTTTTCCATTGAAATTAGTGTTGAGATTATACCACTTGAGTTGTCATTTGTTGTTAAGTGTCATCGAGATATCATCCGACACCAGAGACATTCACACAACCACCAACATGTTGGTTTTGGAGCCTGATTATCTTCTTGATTCAGAGGTCCTTGCTTTCAGCCGTGTTTATACCCCATGAAGTATTTACACCCCATAAGTATGTACACTCTTCCACCCAGGGGAGTGCAGAGGGGGGGTACCCCCTCTGCGGGGTCCGGTGGGGCTATCCCCCCGGCTGGGGGGTCTGGGGGAAAGCGGACCCCCAAAGAAAAAATTGCCGTGTAAAATTATATTGTAATTTCATTGTAAATCTGGACCGTTCGTTATAAGGTCGCAGATCTAACGGTAGAGATTATGTTAGGGTTTTTTTCCCTAGAAGGCAACCCTCTTTTATGGGGGAAATGTATCGCGGCTATTATTGATGGTGAATATTGTATTCTGAGAGAGGAGATTGTGAGAGAAAGAAGAGGAAGTTACAACGAGTTTTGTTGTAGGTTGTATCCCTTCATTTGTTGGATAATAATAAAGGAAGGACCTGGCAATTTCTCTGGTGGACGTAGCCCACACTGGGTGAACCACATAAGTCTATGTCTCTCTTGTATTGTGTGTCTTCTGTGTTTTGTTTCTACATTTTTTTTATTTTATTGCTCCGCGGTCCTTTTTTTCTAACACAACATTATATTTGAGTTTTCATAGGTTAAAAGAAATAGTTTTCCCACTTTCATAGATATAGTTTCTTTCTTTCATAGATTAGAATATAGTTGTATTGTTGTTGTAGATAGATAAACTTTGTTTTGATAGATTAGATGGCATTTTTCTTATTACAGATCAAAAATTAATTGATAGTTATTCTTGCTTTCAATAAAATAGATTTCATTTCATGCATTGCATTGAGAATTTAGATTTCCTTTCACAAATTAGAAATAGTTTTGCATTAGGCATTTAGTTCACTTGCCTTTTAAGCTAGATAGTTGTTCAATGAGAAGTTTTTGCTTGCAGTAGTTAGTTGTCTTTGCTTACTTGTCTATTTCTTTAGTAGGATAGTTAGTTGTCTTTGCTTACTTGTCTTTTTCTTTAGTAGGTTAGTTAGGTGTCTTTGCTTAATTGTCTATTTTCTTTAATAGGTTAGATAGGTGCTTTTTCTTAATTGTTTATTTATTTGCTTTCATAGGGTAGTTTCTCATTGAATGTAGGTTGGAAAGTTAAAAAAGTTTTCTTTCATCATTTGCTTATTATGATTAGTAGTTTGCCTTTGCTTACTCTTGAACTAGTTTGCTTTACATAGGGTTTTTACTTGCTTTCTTAGAATTGTCCATCGATCCTTGGCCCGAAGAATACTTAGGTTAGCTAGTTTCCAATTTCTTAATAGGGTTTTCTCATTAGATAGTTTTGCTTGAGTAGATTATCCTTAGATAGCTACCTTCCTTAGCTAGACCATACTCCTACCCACCTTCTACCTTTGGAATATATTTTGTTACAAATCTAAGTTTACTTACCCCGGGTTGAAAATTTAATTGAGGGTAGTTTAGTGTCTTTTTAGCACATATAAATCACCTAACATTTTGGCACCATTACCGGGGAGTTGTCTCAAGGTAAGAAGTAGTTAGGAATTAGATCATTTCTAGACCTTAGCATTATTTTGGTGGCAAGGGAATTTTAATACGAGAGGTAAGAACCTACGCATCTGCTATAGCAGGTTCCCCCAAACCCAATGGTAGTTTTTCCTTTTGTTTTTGTTTTTTTTTATGAATAGACCTAGAGACCGAAAAAGGGAGATACATTAAATCTAGATCAGACCTTTTAACCAAGGTTCCTTTCAATTTTTTCAGGGGAAGGAACATTCCAATCATAAGCTCCACAGACCGATACCAAAAAAAAAGGATCTAGATCAACCCAAAGAGACAAAGTAGTTTCTGAAGACTAAGACAGGGAGCACTATAAAATAGAAAATTGAAGCATCAATAATAGTGGGATAGGAGGAAAGACCACTCAAGCCTTATGTAGAGACAAAATATACAACCTTTTTTTTCTTACCACCATCAAGAGATCCTAACTTTGTGGACATCATCTTTGTGTGAACCAATTTTTATCAAATGACAAGATGAATTCAGAAGAGACAATTAGCTTGAGGGAACTTTCTCAAATCCTAGCAGCAATCTGGATTTATTCTTTTCGGGAAGAACGCATCTTGACAATAGCCAAGAACTTGTCTACCTCTCCGAAAATATTAGAAGAATCAAGGCCCTATAAGCTACAAAATGATTTTCCTTTCCAAAATGTGAAGGAAACTAAGAAATTATGGACTACATTTAGTGGAGAACAATCATTAAGACCTGAGGTTGAGGAGTTCTCAACATCCATCTCAACAGATCCTTTATGTACTTTAGAAATCAATCATCCAAAAGAAGAGGATCTACATAACATGATGAAGGAGAGCATAGAAACTATTATTAATAAACATCATGATTACATTGAAATTTGTTTTCAAGAGGTCATCAGGCCACAATAATATTCTCTTCTTCAACACCTTCTGATGCCCAAACAAGTAGGTTGGTTGGTTATTCATATCTAGGTAATCACTGCGGTAACTTTTTCATACATGGATATGAGTATGTTTCTTATCTTTCTCCGCACATGGTTACATTGGAAGAGTTCTTACACTTGAATAAATATTTATTCCCTTTTCTTTTTAGGTAGGGTAGGATAGTGACTAAAATTTGCATGTTGTTAGTTTAGCTTAGAAGTCTAATGCAACCTCATTTTACATTTTATTTTAATAAGAGAACTATGAGATACACATTTCTATGACTTGATCTCATTAGTTTATTATATTTTAGAGTGTGATTTTTGCAAACAGTTTTAGAGATCTCTGTAGGTATTTATTTCACCAGGAGTAAACAGTTTTAAGGAGATATAAAAGAAGAATTTGTATTCAAAACATTGCTATACTTGAACATTGTTGTCTGCTAAGCATCAAATGAATTATGAATTTTTGTAATTAGCCATGTTTTTTCAAATAATTTCATCTTCTTTTTCTCAAGGAATCTTAAATAACAGTTTCTCTTGAACCTTCACCACTATATAAGGAAGTGACATCATAACCATCAATCTTAAAGGTCTCTCGTACATTTTTTCCAGGAAACCTGAGTAAGTGAGTCAAGTGTTTTTATCAAAGAGTAATAAGGAGGTCTAATTAGCGGTTAGTCATGGAAACATCACAATAACTACAAAGGAAGAAAGTAAGTTGAGCCTGGGGGTACCCTTCTGTTCTTTCTCAATGGTACCATCCACTACACACTAAATAGCTTGATTATATCATATCTTTAGATAGGACACATCCACTTAAGTACCCCTTACATCGGGAAAATCACTAAGTAATATAACGGAAAGTCATCCTCTAACATAAATACCATCCCAATTGAAAAAAAAGAGAAAGAAAATGTTGTTTTCAGAGTTGTTCCCCCATCTTCTTGCATAAGAAATCTTATACTAAAATCTTAAAATATGGAGGACCAGTCTATGAGGGTTTAAGAGGCTAACCCACCGGGATACTGAACAGGTCTACTGGTAGTGGGTATCATCCTGTGGTATGACTAGGTAAACCCATCGGAGTACTGAACAGGCTTGTTGACAGTGGGGAATTCTACCTAGCGAGGATGGTAATCTTCCAAAAATAAATAATAAATTTAAACTTTTCCTAATGTATGGAATTACTTGTAGACAAAGATGACATGAGGTATGTATGGTTAAGCTAAGGTTAATGAACTCCATAAACTTGCCATTGGGAAACAACTCTAAGACTATCTTGAAACTCTCTTTCCTACCTCTTCTTATCTATATATAGGATCTCTTATCCTATAGGTGGGGCCATCTTCTAACCGTGTCGTCAAACCAATCTGTGAAATTTTATCTTTACACATGACATTCTATAAATCTTTGGCTATTCGGAGATACTGTCTGGTTTCCTATACTTTTGATTGTGAGGTTTCATAATACTTAGGTGTGGGGGAGGGGTTCATGAGTTGACAAATCATAACACTGCCGAGAAGAAGTAAATCTTTGTAAAATTTTGTATTATTTTTATGATACAGGTTATTACAGCAGCAATCATTTTATTTTTAAGTTCTAAACTCATGTGTGCTATAAATTGTTGTATATGTCCTTAACAGACCACTATGTTGGTTTATTTTTGTTACAGGCTATTCATTGTACATTTGACATTACATTTTTGTTACAGGTTGTTCATTGTAGGTTTGACATTACATGTTCTATCCAAGTGGATTGAGTGAGCATGGTGGTAAAATCAACAACAATGGAACACTCTTAGCCTACCTCAACTCCTATTCACTATGTTCATGGCCTCTGAGGAATCAATTGCCTCAGCCACATAGATCCCAAGAGTTGGAGACTATTGATTTAAACACCACTAGTTACCAAGAGCAAGCTATAACAGGGTTTTCAAAACTGAATTTTAGAACATCTCTAGAGCTAATGGATACTCCAAGGAGTGGATAAAAGAGGAGCTAATCAACCCTCTCATAGTCATCACTAGCTTGACTACATGTGAAGGTAGATATTTCGTCTTTAAAGCCTGTCAATTTCGATTATTAGCTCACTTTCAGTTCAATAAGCCATTGTAACTTTCCCTTTTACTTCTTGAAGAGTATAGAGAATATGTCTTCCCAAGTGAGGAAGGATGTAACCAATCCCCATAAAAACCTATTTCACCACAGCCTTATAAAACTACTTGTCTTAGCCAAGTTGGAAAAATAGGAGAAAACGTGGGATGAGTTCATTTACCAATTTGCAAACCCTCATCTTACAATCAAGACTAGCAAGAAGACTCTTGATCTAAGGACTGTTACTCCACCCAAAACCTCATGCTCAAGCTATTCCTTTATTGGAGAAACTTGTTGATATCCCTGCAGCCTCATCGGGCAAAAAGAACAAGAATCCTATTACTAATTCATGGCATGAGGACGTGCCATATCTTCGGTCTAGGGGAGTTTTCTTGAGCTAAATATGCTAAGCATTGCCCATTTGTATAACAAACCCATGGGAAGAGGAAGTAGGATTTCTATCAAATTATGTCATATTGTCTTTTTACAATGTCTTGGGATATTATATAAGCAGTTGTTTGTATTGGTATGATCAATTTTACTACCGAAATCATTATGTGTGTTATATGCTTGATGTGCATTTTTTTATACTTAACTACTCTTTGTGACAAATACAGAGAAATAACAACTGCTAAATACTTACTTCCATCTGTATTAAGAGATTATGAAAAGTGGAATGGTTGTTTCAATTGTTATAGATTGATGAAAGGAAATAACAATTCTCTTGATTCACCATGCCTGCTAGTACAAACCAAGCCTTTTGTTAGTATTTGTCAGTCTGTCAGTCACCCGTGATCAAGTTTTCTCTTTTATGTGATTGATAGGGTTATTAGGTCAGATTGTTATATTTTCAAAATAAAATTCTCAAATACAATTTGACATATCTTGGTTGTAAAATGGTCATTGGTGTGCCTAGGTGCCCTTACTACTCCAAAGTCATAAATTTTCATCATGGTCATGTCATCATTCCTTGTCATCAATTTTCAAATGATTGTCTTGGTCAAAGATTTACTTCAAAATTGGTTTATGAATTAAGGAGGATGAATTTGACAAACGTGAAAGAGGTTTTTGTCAATAATATACCAAGAAATAAAAACTTCCTTCAGTTTATGCATCGGTGTTATCATTTGAGATAAATTCCTCAAATACAGTCGCTATAGGAGGGTTTTCTGCACATTTGGATAGTTTGACTTCAAGTTAGTTTTTTAGAGGGTTAGAGAAGGCATTTGTAGTGCTTGATGGTTCAATTGTGTAGAAGAAATTATAAACTTTCCAAAAATACCACTTTCATCCCAAACATCCTCTGGGAAGGCCTCCAAAATCCATATCAAAGAACATGTTGCGCTTTTGCTAAGAGCACGTTGCGCTTCTGCAAGATTTGAGTAACCAACTTCAAGCTGGGATTATGAGCCAATGAGAAAGTAATTTTGAAAAATGTAGGATTTTTTTGTTCCTAACATACCAAAACACAATAACCTCTCTCATTTTTTGAATTTACTTTATGGTTTGGGATATATTCTATCATCTTATAGGCCTATGCTTTCAAAAAATAAAACACTCTGATTTTTCCTGTTTTAGCCATATTTTATTTTTGTGTTTTCCTAACAACAGGGAAGGAATTTTTGAAAACCAAGAGAGGTTTTTATCAAGGACATATTAAAAAAACAATAAACTCTCTCAGTTTCTAAATATATGTTATGATTTTGGATATATTCAATACTCTTAGAGGACTAGTTTTTCAGAAAATAAAACACTCTATTTTTCCTGTTTTAGTCATGTTTTCTTGCTGTGTTTTCCTAACAACTGAAAGTGAATTTTTGAAAACCAAGAGAGGTTTTTTTCAAGGACATATTCAAAAACAAAAATTTCTCTCATTTTTAACATAGGTTTTACTATATTGTAGTTACAGGTGTCACTTTGATACCTATTTTTCACAAGTTCGCTAGGCCATAATTGTTGCGCTTATGGGAAGTCACTTTTGGAACTAATTTTGCAGAGGAAAAATTGTTGTTTTTCATGGTTTAAAGGATCAAGGGTATAATATATATCTCAAGTCTTCCTCACATGTCATAAAAAACCTCCAAAAACTCCCAACCCTCCAATGCAAACTTAGAGAACATGAAACACTGAGTTGTCATTTACGCCATGATAACATTGTCCTACAAGCCAAGATGAATTTTCTACAGTGTTAGGTTGATGATATGACTCTCAGCAATAATAGTCTCTGGATGAAATTGAAACACCACAAAAAACCTAAGTCAAAATCCCCTGAGAAAGAGGGAGAAGCTTCTAAAGCTAATCCACCCCCTCCTTCGCAAGTTTAGTCATGAAGGGAAAAAAATTTTTGTTTGCAGTGGGACCCACAAAATATTAGGTGTGGGGGTAATGTTGGGCCCGAGATATGATCACTTTTATGATAGTTATTATGCACTTTTGCCACATGTACATATGTGTTTTTCATCTTTTGAAGGACCATTTTGAATAATTTTATGATAAAATGGTATGATTGACATAAGGTACGCATGATTCATGTTTAGTGATTGTATCGAGCATAATTATCATGTTTTCATGCTTACAAGGATCTGATTCATGTTTTTTGGTGTTACATGGAAAAATCACAAGGCATTTTTCCATCCAACACTCCGTCCAGTACTTCATCCAACACTATTACAGGCAACAAACTTAAACATTAATTTTTGGGAGGATGAACTGGAATCTAAAAAATCTGGCACACGGGTTTTGTGCGCAGTATGCCCAGCTAGGTCCCATGCTAGCCATTTCCTAAATTTGTGAACGGATTAAGAGTAGTTCATGGTTCTCAATTCGGCATTCGACACTCGATCCGACACTCCGTCCAGCAAAAAAATGTAGGGTGACTTGGCAGTTATGGCATTGGCAACCAGTGATGGGAAAATAGGAAACACGGATTTTTTTCGTTCTTATCCCCTCTAGCTACCGAACTCTTGACAACTCGATTTTGGGTTGTTATGGTGGGTGATTATTGGCTCACTCTGTTTCGACAGTTAGGATGCCATTAATGAAATTTGTCAATTTTAAAAGTGGTTTGAACCTCTTGTGGTCGACCAATTGGCATGTAAACATTATAAATACCACTAGCACGATCATAAGATTTTTAACCAAGTAGAAGAGCCAGTGTATTAGAGGCAAATTCGTTTTTACTCTGTTTTGAGTTTTTACATTGCCAAATGATGCCAAAAATACATTTTTGTGTTTTCATGGTGAATTCTAGTTGTTGAGTTCATGGTTGGATTTTAGGAAGTAGCCACGACTTTCTTGGGGGCCCACCAATAGTTTGGTTACTGTCTTTCTATTGTTTATGTATTTCATAGTTTAGTTGTTTTTTTCATTTTCCTGTACATGCATTTTTATTATGTTAATTAGTTTGTTGTTATAGTTTAATTGTGTTAGTTTCCTTTTGCAGGTTAATATGAAGGATTTTTGTTAGTATGAAATGAGTTCTTAGTTAGTATAGACAAGCTTAAGCTTAAGCCACTAACCCCAGTGTGATTAAATAATAGATTATAATTTATGTATGCTGAAATATATTAGTTAGAGTTTAAAACAGAATTTTAAAAAGAGTTTTAATTAGAATGGAATAGAGTTTTTATTTGGGTTTTCTTTGACAAGGATTTTGATTCATTTCAGTTTGAATAGTTAATCATTTCCTTATTGCAGTTTGAATAGTAGAATAGACATAACATAGTTTCGTTTTACGTAATTTCTCGTCCTAGAATTAAAATGCAATTACATTTCTTAGTTAATGGTTAAATCTATTTTTTCTTACATAGTGTAGAAGTATAATGATGATCCCGTTATGATGCTAATGGTTTATACATGAATATACAGGGTATTTAACATTCTTTTTATCATGTCTAAACTCTCCTTGGATTGTTTACATCCATACTTTTCATTTTGCCATTGAAATTAGTGTTGAGCTTATACCACTTGAGTTGTCCTTTGTTATTAAGTGTCATTGAGATATCATCCGACACCGGAGACATTCACACAACCACCAAAATTATATTTGAGTTTTCATAGGTTAAAAGAAATAGTTTTCCCACTTTCATAGATATAGTTTCTTGCTTTCATAGATTAGAATATAGTTGTATTGTTGTTGTAGATAGATAGATTAGATATTTGTTTTGATAGATTAGATGATAGTTTTCTTATTATAGATCAAGAATTAGTTGATAGTTCTTATTGCTTTCAATAAAATAGATTTCATTTGATGCATTGCATTGAGCATTTAGATTTCCTTTCACGCATTAGAAATAGTTTTGCATTAGGAATTTAGTTCACTTGCCTCTTAAGCTAGATAGTTGTTCAATGAGAAGCTTTTACTTGCAGTAGTTAGTTGTCTTTGCTTACTTGTGTATTTCTTTAGTAGGTTAGTTAGTTTTCTTTGCTTGTATTTTTATTAAGTAGGTTAGTTAGGTGTCTTTGCTTACTTGTCTATTTTCATTAATAGATTAGATAGGTGCTTTTGCTTACTTGTTTATTTATTTGCTTTCATAGGGTAGTTTCTTATTGAATGTAGGTTGGAAAGTTAAAATAGTTTTCTTTCGTCATTTGCTTATTATGCTTAGTAGTTTGCCTTTTCTTACTGTTCAACTACTTTTCTTTACATAGGGTTTTTACTTGCTTTCTTAGAACTGTCCATCAATCCTTGGCCCAAAGAATACTTAGGTTACCTAATTTCCAATTGCTTAATAGGGTTTTCTCATTAGATAGTTTTTCTTGAGTAGATTAGCCTTAGATAGCTACCTTCCATAGCTAGACCATACTCCTACCCGCCTTCCACCTTTGGCATATATTTTTCTACAACTCTAAGTTTACTTACCCCGGGTTAAGTAAAGTTTTTGACTGGCCTACTCTAACAGCTGGTTTTTACTGGCCTACTCTATTTGCTAACGTCCACCAGAAGGTTACTTCTTGCCACAAGTGACATATTTTTGAAGGTAAAAGGAATCGTCTACCACTCCTTATGAAACCCATCTCTCTTGAATCTCCTTTCCAACAATGGGGTATAGAATTCATTGGTGAAATGCATCCACCCTCCTGGGGCCAACACAAATGGGTCCTCACAACCATAGACTGCTTCACCAAGTGGATCGAGGTTGTACCATGCAGGCAAGCTACTGACTTTGTCATCATCAAGTTTTTAGAAACTAACATTTTGTCTTGTTTTAGATGCCCCAGAAAAATTATAGTTGACAGTGCAACGGTTTTCAGATCCAAAAGGATCATACATTTTTGTAATCAATATCGCATTACTTTGGGACAATCGATGGCTTATTATTCGTAAGGAAATGGGCTAGCTGATTCTTCTAACAAAATTCTGGTGAACATTCTTAGAAGACACTACAAGAAAACAAGAAATCATGGCATAACAAGTTGGTTTTCGCACTCTGGATCGACAGAATAAGCACCAAAAGAGAAATTGGTATGTCTCCATACCAGTTGGTATATGGAATTGAGGTAGTTTTTCCCCTTTCACTAGGAGTCCCTGTCATGAAATTGTTGCAGGGAACATAAGAAGAACCAAATGATGTCCATCGAAGGATAAATCAAATGATCCACCTAATGCAATCCAGAGAAGAATTTTACAACAGAACTCAAGTGATCCAGGAAAATACAAAAAAGATTTATGACAAGATAACCAAAGAGGATAACTTTGTATTGGGTGATCTAGTTTTGAAATGGGACTACAAAAATGAAGATAAAGGTAAACATGGAAAGTTTGATAGCTTGTGGAAGGGCCCTTACACCATTTAGGCCTACAAGGGAAATAATTCTTTCACGCTTACTAATAGTGATGGATTAGACCTACCGTGGGGACCTGTAAATGGCAGGATGTTGAAGCATTGCTTGCCACCTCAATAGAGAGATAACCATTCCCTTCCATTGTACATATCGTTTCTTTTACAATTATTTTGTGTGTAGGTGATTTGTTCAGGTGTTTGAAGTCCACAGAGAAGGCCCTAAGACATTGAATAATGTCATCAAAATTTGCAAAATAAAACAAGTCTGATAACAGAAGAAGCTCTAGAGGAAGTGTTTTAAGACAACAAGGAACAAGATTCTTGGCACCTCACAAGGAGGGTACCATCCCCAGGTGGAGCCACTTTTATAGCCCTATAATTTATAGGATCAAATGTTGATTGTAATTTTGTTACTTTACTGTTTTTGACTTGTAGATATTGTTGCATTCTAAAAAAAGAAGGAAA
>ML778111.1:552104-579810 GCA_009831015.1 Picea engelmannii | reverse complement strand
ACCTTTAACGGTTGGGGGCGAGGGGGGGGCTGACATGATGGTTAAAGAACGCGCTCAAAACAATGAATGACATAGATTTGATTAGATCAATAATCAACAAGATATCTCAGACCCCCCCAACCTTTCTACTTTTAATGGCGGGGGGTTCCGGAATGAAGCAGTGTACAGGTGGGCCCCATCCCTATGTGGCATCATCTCATCGCATATTACCTCCCCACTCCAAACATTTATTGCCTACCATTTTTCCAACTCACCACCATCATCCAGAGATGTCACATCCCAAAAGAATCATTTGCAAGTTTCGTTTCATGACCACGTCAACATGTCCCATCCATATAACCGTTACAGGTCATATTAATTTGATTCATCCTCCAATCACCATTATGCACGTCAACTAGGTACACATTTCAGACGACTTTCACCCTGCCCTCTCTCGCTCTAAAGGACCCGTTAACCATTTATTACTAGCCACATACCTTTTGTTCACCTGACCTATCCTTTTTTGCCCAACGGACACCAATTCACTAAATTCCAACCCCATTTCGGTCATTCGCACTTCACTTACACTCCCTGCCTATTAGAGACTCATTTTCCTTCACCTCTACAACATCTCATATCGCCATAGATTTCGCCTACTAATGTTTGTTCAGTGTGCAGGAACTAGTGGAAAATTAATGGTGCCCAAAAGTAGAAAACCAAATGTGGATGAAAATCCTTTTCTCCCACCTCCTGTCAAACTCGACCAGATCCCATTAGCAGACAAAGACTATTTAATCTCATAAGCAAGGTTTGAATTTGACTTTTCCAAGCTACAATTGTGTTTTAAAGACACCTTCATCGATCAGAGAGATGAGATTGGGCTCTAGGAGTCAAGTTTCCCTCTGTATCTTTTTCCCCAAGTCCATCATTTTCCAGAATTCCCCCTCAAATGGAAAGCACACTACCTCCCTGATCAAAGAGCCATAGTATCTTTGTCTGGAGAAACCTTTTTCCTTATTACACCTTAAGCCATTGATCAAATTATGCAGGTGCCCAGAGTCGAACTCTGTTCTCCCCTCACCATTGAAATATTGACTGAAATGTATCAGAACCTGTCTTTCCCCCAAAGAGCACAAATATTTCAGTTGTTCCTCCCACAAGTTGCTCAGTTTCCTAAGAAGAATCCTCCTTATCATTCCTCCATATTTTTCGAAAAGGGAAATCATATTATCTCAAAACTGTGTTGTTTGCTCAGTTATTTCTCAGACAAATGGGTGGGCAAACCTATTCTAGGTTTCCTGTCCATTTTCTCTGTGGAAGAGAAAGTCGCCACCCAATTTGATTTCAACGGTTTTTTGGGTAAAAATTTGCAGGGGTAGCTAGAAAATTTCCCTACAGAAGGCATGTTCTGGTATTCTTCAATACTAGCCTACATGTTTATGTTCTTTTAGGCAGACAAATTTCCTTTCCTCATGTATAAAATGGACAAGGGAGAAAAACCACAAGCAATAACTTTATGGACGTCGCTACTCAAAAGAAAATCCAATGAATTCAGTTTCAAATAGTTCATTGAGTTGTTTTATCACCCAGTAGTAAGCATGCTCAGTGGAAGAATAAAACCGAGGATAAACAAGGAGATCCAAAGACTTATGCACCTTTCAGATCTCGCAAAGACTAGGGACTAGTTCCTATATCATAATCACACAGAGATCAGAGTGTATGGGTGTGAACTAGCTCCATATAAACTGCCCAAGTATGTTCATGTTTGAATATTTTCACTAGAGTATATTCGTCAGATGGTAAATTCGGATGACATTCATTTTTCATCTCTGAAGAAAAAAAAACAGATGAGGATTAAATGAGAAATGGGACCGTTTATCTGCAACAATTGAGTTCTTGGGGAAGAGGAAGATAAACTATTAAAGGAAATGAAATTCATCACTAGTTTCATTTGGTGTTATGATCTGAGTGGGATCATTTAAGAGATGAGATCCAAAAACAAAATTTCACCTTATGCTCACACCCTTAAACCAGAAATTGAAAAGTTTGTGACCTAGACAGAGTGGGAGGAAAATACTCTGGTAGATACTGAATAGAAGGAAGCTCCTTCAGTCTCTTTTTCACAGACTACCACTCCATAGATACCAAAGGAAAAAATGCTAAGAAAGGATTCCTCTCCTTCAATCACTAAGGTATGAGAAAAAGAGTTTCAGGTATATAGAAAAAGACCCAAAACCACTCATGCTATTCAACAACTAGGTGAGGAAGATCCTTAATCTTCCAAAGTGTTTGAGGGAAAACATGAGGTGATGTCCACTCCTTATTCAAAGAAACAAATGGAAATAGATGTGACCACCCAAACTCCACAAGGATCCGTACCTTTGAGCATTTTCGAAAAATATGAAATGATAAAAAAGAAGAACCATATGTTGACCAACAACACTTACGCTCAGTTCTGGAAGCAAACCTCCACAGCCCCACAGAGATTGTTGTCAGCTTTTGACACAGAGAAAGGAACAATGCATTTGGCATTTCTGCAAGGACAAGTACCTCAACCCAAAGAGATCACTGACTACAAAAGGTCAACTATGGTTATTGACACCAAACAAGTCCATCCAACTGACCAGATGGATTTGCACAAACAGACAGAAGAAATGGTTTTCTCCACATCGGTGCATGCTTTCTCTACAACAGTAAAGTTACAGGTATCTCTAAACAATGTTCACACCCAATTGAAATTGGAAAATATATCCTCTTTTGCGAAGGATAATAGAATAAAATCCTTAGAGGATCTGGTGCTTAAGATTGGGTATGATCCCTCAAATGTAAAAGCAGCAGAGGAGATCATAAATAAAAAGAATGATGAAATTACATCTATGAGAAAACAGCTAAAATTGCCACCAATAGAGGATTTACAAGCTAAAGAAATAGCTGAGGTAGAAGACAATAAAGAGGAATTGTTGAAGCTAATCATGCAACAGAATGCACAGATAAACGAAATGGAGGCAGAATTGGAAAGGTTATTGAAAGAGAAGGAACAATCAACCCCTATGGAAGTCATTCCATTGAGTGTAGTTCCCATTGTGGAAATCAGTACAACAACTATGCCAATGACCACTAAAACAAAAATTCCATCGACAACTCCATTAACAACACTGGAAAAGACTGTGGAGCTAGCAAAGTTGATGGAGGAGATGAATCTGCAAGGAATAGAGATCAATAGGCTAAAAATGGAGGTTGAAAGCCTCCAGGAACTCAAATATTCTTTCCAAACAAGATACAATGTTAAGAGACAAGCATCATAGAATCTTAAGCAAGAAATACAACGACTCCAGAGACAAACAATGGTAGGAAAGACATTAGCATAGGCTAAGGAAAATATTTGTACATACATCTCCAATTCCATAAACGAGATTTGGCCCATGGTGCAAATCATGTTCGAGCAACATGATCTGGTTCTAAAGAGTAGGCAGGCCATCGATGGGATAAGAAGAGAGTTGGATGAAATTCCCTCGGTAGATAACGAGATCATCAAGCTTATGAATTCAAATACCAAGGAAGACCTTGAAGAAATGAAAGTTGAAGACATAACAGAAACTATCCTTGAAGTAAAAAGAGTTTTGACCAAAAGAGGATTAATGTTGCAGTTGGAGGAGAAAGCTCAGAACATGGACATTGGAGTCCAAATATTTTTTAACAAGATTGAGGCCTTACAGAAAAAGGGCCTTCCTGGCCTAGTTGTCCTAAATGATAAATTGATGACTTTATTCGATTATAAGCAAAATGTTTCCACCACGGCCAAAGACAGTTCCAAGTTTTTAGGGATACAGGGTAGCATCACATGCAAAGCGTTCTTGGAAACCTTGCAGCATGACCTCAACATATAGCACGAAATCAAGTACATTTCCTCATTAAGACGACTTTTTCTAAGTACACTGAGATGGATGAAATCTACCATCGTTTATTGAAAGTGACCATCCCAAGCACACAAAGATGGGATGAGTTGTGCGAATTGATTGAGTAAAGGTAAAGGTCTCATCCAATTCAGCGTCCAGTGAAATCAAAGTCATCTGAATGACTCACCAACGGTCTTCCCCAAAATCATCATGAGATATTCGACACATCATCATCAGTTACTATATTTCTTCATCTTGTTAGATAGTTAGTTAGATTCAGAGTCTGCCACGTCCTGATCATTAATGACAGGGTCGTTTGTAATTTTGATTACAAATATTTCAAACTTAGAAGTAATGAGGGTTGATCTTTATTCCCAAGCAAGCTATAACCGATGTAATTTGTATCAAGAGGTTATTCTAGTAATACAAAGAGATGTCTCATAGGATTCCCGCGTGTTAGTTGTTGGTGAAGTTTCCTCTGCCCTCGTAAAATGTTTTTCTTTCTCAGTTATCATATTGTTTTTCTAATCTAATCTTTAAAAAAAGTTAAAGTTGCAAAATTTTCCATTGTGTACTTTGTTCTTAATATTTTATAGATTTAAATGTTTTCCTTCTGATGTTATAACAAAGAAATTCTTAAATTCTTTTTTGTTCTAACTGATATCTCACCTTTTTCAGCAATACATAATTTTATTCCTAAAGAATCCAGCAATTGCACTATCTCACCCTGTAAAATGAATCATCTAAAAACTATCCTTTGACCTCTATTTTATACAACAGACCCCATATACCAATGAAAGAGTAAGTGAAATTCAACCATTTTATTAAAAAACAATACAAACAACTCGGTTTTATTTGTTTATAACTAGCCTAAGATTTGAAAATCCAAACAAATCTAAATCGTACAGAGAGATCCCTCTCTGAAACTTGTAGGGATAGCTCCCAGTTTCAAAGTGGTTGGTTAAGGTTTCCTTTGATAAATTTATTCTTGCCTCACAACAACCTCTGGAAATTTACAGAGTGATAACATAAATGGCGACCATATTGGGGAAGAACTAAACAAACTTTCCACCCCTTGATTTCTTTCCCCTAAACAAAGATAACTTTACTTCTAAAAGAATCACAAACCCTAAATATTATCTAGAAATAATGTTCATAGGTTGTTAAAGTCTATATATAATAGTTAAAAATCTCCAAAGAGAATAATAAAATCAACAGTTCTAGCTCCCAAAAGAATTTTTACTAGATCTCATCATGACCCATAACCTGTAATAGCAATAGATAATCCTGAAAGTTTACTCAGGAAGAAAAGTACTGTAGAGATCTGAAGGAGTAATAACCCACTTCCAAGGTCCCTTTCCATCCCAGAGAAGTTAGTTATTCATCCAGACCTTGAGTCTGATATATCCTTTCAACCAAATCTTTTCAGGACAAAGGATGATAGTTTTTTCAGTAAAATGGTCTTAGATCAAACCGTCTTTCAGCCCAGGACCCTTGGAATACTCTCTCCTAGATCTGAAGTTGATCAATGTTTTCACCATGGGACTGATAAGCTCAAAGACCTAGTTGCAAATCTTGGTCAAGCCTTATACAAACTCCATCTTCAATAGTTCGTCGAACTTCCTGTTTTAACTATTGTTGTAGTTTATGCTAAACCTAAACTAGGTCACTCCATTCCTCCAAGCCCTTCATATTCTATATCTTTAGTCACTACCTGTCCTTTCACACAGGTTGTTGTTCAACCTCCTCCACCAATCATGGCAACAAGATATGCTCCATTGGTATTGGTTTATCCTTTACATGGCATGCCTCAAGATTATCAAACTAGACTATCATAGTTTGATAGTACTGGTCCCCTAAATGCACAACAAAATGTTGAAAAAATGAACCATTACTTTGACCTGCAGGAAGAAGATGAAGCTGATGTGCAGATGAGATTATTTTCACAAATTCTGAATGGAGAAGTAAAAAAGTGATTCAAAACCTTACGTGATGCTACCATTATTGATATTGTTATCTTTCATCAAACCTTCCTTGACAGGTGGGAGGTAAAGAAAAATCCTATCTAGATTCTGTCAGAGTATGAGAACATCAGAAACAACCAAGGAGAGATAGTGCAGGATTACTGCACTCATTTCAACAATCTATACAATGTTATCCCTGCTGATATAAAACCACCACAAGGTTTGGAATTAATAAAATTCCCTGATGGATTTGACGCTGACATGTCATGTCAGTTGAGGGAAAGAAACACAACAACTCTGGAAGACATACAAATAAGTGTTGTCATTATGGAAGAAAATATTTTGTCCAGAAGGGCCAGGCAGAGAACAAAAAAGAGGGTCACCATCAAAGAAGAACCTTCTACTTCCTTATCAGATGCCAAATTAGATTCTCTCGCCAGATCTATGGAGGAAATGATGGAGAGACTCACCATAACTAACAGGAACTGACCTAGGGAAAACCAAGCTGCCCCTCAAATTAGAAACCCAAACTTTAGAAGAAATCCACCTCAGATCGGGCAGAGAGATCCTAAAGATCAAAGGGAACAAAGGGGACCTGATCAACAAATTAGACCACCTCTCCAGGAGAATTATGCTGATGATAGAGAGGAATTAATTGAGGAGTTTGATGACACTCATATAAACCTAACAAGTGATCATGATCACGATCATGAATCCATTTTTCTCACCCAGGAAGAGCACAAAATATTTCTCCTTTCACAAACAAAGGTAAATGAGGAAGTTGAGAAAACAGAACAACAAGCCTCTGAGAATGCTATAATGGAGGTTCACAGGAAGTATAAATTGAGAAGCAAGAAGGAAAATGAGAACTCTCTGAAGAAGGCTGTTGAAACCAAGAAAACCTCAGAAACCCGTCCCAGGAAATTCCCTGGGCGAAATGATACTGAATATCCTGTGTAAAAAACTCCAAAAATTCTTAAAAGAACAAGTCGGACTAAGGTTTCATCAACCATTTAAACAGGTTCACCTGTCCACAGAGATTCTACCGATAAATCAAAAGTACAGACCTTAAACAAAACCAACCACTCCTTTCAGCCTTGAAGGAGAACTAGCAAAATTGAAGATTCACATTCCCCTCTCCGAGCTAATGAACAAGAACGCTTAGAGGTCTCAGGTGATAAAATCTTTAAGCATCGAACCCAAGATAGGTACCAAAGGTTTGAACGTTGGATCTATACACCACTCTGACACAGTAAACCTTGCTAATGATCAACCTGAGCTCCTGTTTGGTCCTGAAGTTGACAGTCAAATTGATAATGGTGTCGTGGCCCCTTTTTACATCATCCTAAACATTCATGGTTTGATATTACACAATGTTATGCTATATTCGGGTGCCTCTCACAAAATAATTCCCAAAGTCGTGATGGAAAAGTTGGGACTCGAGGTCAATAGACCCTATAAATATTTGCATTCTTTTGACTCCAACAAATTCCAATGTATAGGCTTGATCAAAGACTTATGCATCACCTTGGCTCAAATCCCAACAAAAGTATGGTGATGGATATCATCATCGGAGATATTCCCCCCAAGTATGGTATGTTGCTATGAAGGTCTTGGGGAGCTAAATTGAGAGGAACCCTGCAACTAGATATGTCTTATGCCACCATTCTGGTTTTTGGACAACAAACAAGACTTTACAGGGAAAAACTAATGAAGTATATGGTCAGTAGCCATGAAAATCCACACAACTACCCACTGTACTCCGCACACTCTGATCTAGACTATTTTATTCTATACAACGATGGTGAATTTGAAGAAAAAATCGTAGAACTGGAGGATGATGCACCTGATCCGAAGGATGATAAAGTAGTTTTCAAAGTAAGAAACCCCATGATTGAAGAGAATGAGGAGTTGCCAGCAGATTTCTAGAGCATGGACTTCAATGGTGCTGTGATTAAAGAAGGAGCTAGAGCCGGAGTTTGGTTGCATAACCACAGGTCAAAGTATTCCAAGAATCATTCCTACAAACTAAACTTCTAGTGTACTAACAACATAGCCGAGTACGAGGCTTTGATGCTCGGCCTGAAATTATTGAAGAAACTTGGTTCCAAGAAGATAATGGTAAGGGGTGATTATGAATTGATTATCAAGCAAATCGAAGGTGAGTATGTAGCAAACCATCCCAGACTTAGAGCTTGTAGGAATTCTTTTTTAGATGCTCTTCAATGCTTTACTGATATTGACTTGCAGGTAATGCCTAGGTGACAAAATATACTTCCATATGGGTCGGCTACGTCAACAACTGCCTGTAAAATCCCTTTTCATCCCACTCGCAAGTACACAGTGGAGGTGAAGTTCATACCAAACGTTCCTAACAACATTAGACATTCGCAGGTATTTGGAAATGACGATCAAATCAAAGATTTTCTGCAATGTAAGAATGATTTTGAATGTACAAACATAGATTTAGAAAATGATGACGAATTTGTAAATAAATCTATTTTTTAGAATGGTAGTGTAAAAAAAATAGATGCTGAAGAATTCAATGAAAATGATGTGCTCAATGCTTGAACAACAATGAAATTTTGTTGGCAAAGTCTTTGTTGATTAATAGCGAATTTCCTTTATTATGACAACGATACATAAGATATCCTCTTTTTATTTTCATCTTTATTTTTATAGTGTGAACCCCCTTTTTATTTATATAGTGTAATTTTGTTTCATTTTGTAAACTCATTCTTTTTATTTATATAGTGTAAATCTTGTTCATAGTGTAAAACCATTTTTATGCATATAGCGTAAATTCATTTTTATATATCATGGAAATATTTTTCAAGGACATCTATATAATTGATTGTTTAAATAGACATTATGGATAAAAGAGAGATATTTTATAAATAGCATAGTGACCGTGATTTTATTGATGTTGGAGTTACTTCACACACACGTAGGATTTATTTTTCCTAAGGATTTTATTTTTTTATTAGTCATAATTAGTCATTATCCAGTCTCCTATATTTTAAGGGAGAATCTTCCACCTAGAGAATATTCTCTTTCAGTTGATACTTCAGTTTGACTAATTGAGTTGAGTTTAGATGTTGCATTGGGATCATCACCATGCTAATTCGACATCTCATTGGGATCATCAACAAAGTGGCGCATTAGCCTTGATTCCTTGAGTTATCTCCTCACTACTCACTGTTCAGTTAGTTAACTAAAGAATAGTTGACTAGTTAACTCAACTAGGTGGCAGTTCACTCCCGTAACTTCCTGAGAGACTAGAATAGGTGGAAATTCACTCTCGTAACTGTTGGTGTGTGTCCAGATCACTCTAGAACACCACTATTGTGACTTGGTTCACCTCAATTCTAACTCATTGACTTATACAGAGTATATCATGTGTAAATTATTCATTATTCAGAATGGTTAATGAGAATTCTTCCATTATTTCTCTCCTTCTTCTTATTTTCTAATTATCTCTGCAAATGTGTGTATTATTATTTAGCTAGATATATTATGTGTAGGTTCAACACATTTACATGGTATTAGAGCCGATGGAATTCTAAGAAAAATCTACACCAAATTTTTTGCAGGTACAAAAGATTGAAGACAACAGAAAGATGGAATTCCAAAAAGAATTCATTCTTACACCTTACAACTACTTTGCATGGAAGGAGAAAATAGATATACATATCCAATCCATAGGTTTGTATAGGTTAACCATGAATACATATACAGATCCGACATCATCCATAGAAAAATCCAATTACTTAAATTGCATGGATGACGCACTCGAAACAATTTGCAGTCTTATTTCTCCCGATCTCCTTTTTCATATATCTTCCTGTAAGAATCCCAATGAATCCTAGACCATCCTGGAAGGGATCTTCGGAAAATAGGATGAGCTGAGGGGACACATGATGGAGGTGGATCTGCTCACATTGGATCCAAAAGGCTTCAAGAATATCCAAGATTTCTTTACAAAATTCAAGGATTTACTGTCGCTACTCAAAGATTGCGGGGTTGATAAATTGAAGGAGAAGAAACTAATGGTTCTCACCATTCTCTCCAAGCTTGGTCTTGAATTATTAGTATTCGTATCTACATTCCATGCTGTCAGATTCACCTCTGGAGCCACCTGGAAGATGCCTTCTCTTGAGGACTTTATTGAATCCCTGACACAAGAGAAAACCAAGCTCATCAACATGGGCGCAATCAAAGGACCAAGGGCGCTTTCACTCACCGTGCATGATGGCAGCTACAAATATCATAAATATAAATATAAATATAAGAGGAAAGGTCATGTACATACAAAGAAGGAAGGGTACAAAAAACCCTTCACTGATGCCTCCAGATCCAAAAGAGAAAAGGGAAGAAAAGGAGAGAAATGCATATACTGTCACAAAGGATTCCATTCGGAATCTGCATGCATGCAAAAAAAAATAGATCTGATTTTTCATATACTTCAACAAAACAACCTTGGATATCGCATCCCCGAGGTTGCAAAGAATAAGAAGCCAAAAGATTCGAATTACAAGAAAGGCAATTCTAGCCATGCCTTGATTGTCGTTAACTCCTCTCCTGATGCTTGGATCATAGATTCGGGAGCATCACATCACATGGTTGCCTCAGAAGCAGTATACTCTTCTATGGATGGTTCAAAGGTCCTCCTATTATGATTGGGGACAACTCTTCTATCGAAGTCATTGGCAAAGGAAGGATTTAACTCACCAATGGAAGCTTCAAGAATGTATTGCATGTTCCCAAGATTTATGTCAACCGTTTCTCTGTGTATCAAATGACGAATTCTGGCACTAGAAAGAAATTCGTATTCACACCAAATGTTGTGGACATCTACGGCATGCAAAAAAAGTTCAAGGTTGCTACCGGTGAGGTAAATCGTTAGTCTAGATTGTAAACATTTTCTGAATTCATTGAACCTGATTCTACTTTACTGCTTACTCATGCCAATGAAAGTAGTAGGATATGGCATGAAATATTTGGACATTTGAATGTCAAATACATGCAACATCTTAGTAAACACAGATTAGCTGATGGTCTACCAGACCTCCATTTGTCCAAGGGAGTATGTGAGGGATGTGTTCTTGGAAAGCACCCTCAAGAGAAATTCAACAAGGGAAAGTCTCAACGAGCTTTCGCACCTTTAGATATGATCCACAATGAACTCATGGGTCCTTTTCCACATCCATCGATCAAAAAAGCGAGGTTTGTTCTCATTTTTGTTGATGATTTCTCACGTTTTACATGGATCTACTTTCTCAGGCAAAAATTTGAGTTCTTTCAACACCTCAAAGATTTCAAATCTTTGGTTGAGACATAGTCTGTAAAGAATATCAAAGTCCTCCAAACTGATAACAGGGGAGATTATGTGAATCATGATATCCACAATATTTTCCACGAGGCAGGGATTCAGTTGCAAAATATAGTTCCCTACACTCTGCAGAAAAATGGAGTTGTTGAGCGGAAAAACAGATCTCTAAAATAGATGGCATGTTGCATGTTGCATGCAAAGTCACTACCACAAATACTATGGGCCGAAGCACTTAATTGTGCAACATACATCCAAAATAGATCTCCCCATAGATTTGTCAAGGATAAGACCCCCTACAAGGCTTGGAGCAACCTCAAACTGGAAGTGACCCAGTTCTGCATTTTCGGTTCACGTGCATGGGCCCAGATTCCCTCTGAAAAGAGGAAGGCACTTGATCCATAGAGCACTGAGTGCATTTTTGTTGGATACCCTAACGATGTGAAGGGATATTGGCTTATTGATATTTCCTCGGATCGACTCATCATTGAGGGTAGTGTCCAATTCGAGGAAAGTGTCTTACATGTACCTCGGCAGCCGCATGCAAACACCTTCACTCTTCCACCTGTCCGAGATGATGAGCATGCACATGTGGACTCTTCTTCTGACAAGACTTCTGATTTAGAGGACTCAGAGGATTCAGATTCAGATTTAGAATCAGTACAGTTAGATGAAGAGTCAGAGCATCTCGATGTTGTTGCAGAGCCAGAGAAGAGGCCCAAGTGGGTACGAACTACTCTTCAGGATGCAGGGGATATCGTTGGTGATCCAGCCAATACCGGGAGGACTCGATCTGATTTTGAGGAGCCTCTTGTTGCACTCACTGCCATTGAACCATTTTCATCTAGGCATCTTTTCTTGGTTCAGTATTCAGATCCACAGTATTATGGAGAGGCTACTGGAAATCCCTTTTGGGAATCCGCCATGCAGGAAGAGTACAACTCTCTCCTCGAGAACCAGACTTGGGATATGGTTCCCCTTCCTTGTGGGAGGAAAATTGTCAGATGAAGATGGTTGACAGGACCAAGAGTGCAGTGGATGGATAGATCAATAGATACAAAGCCAGGTTTGTTGCCAAAGGCTTTCAATAGGTTCATGGTATTGTCTATGATGAGACCTTCTCTCCAGTAGAGAAGATGGATTCCATACGATTGGGACTTGCCATTGCGGTAGAAAAGGGATGGAAAGTCCATCATATGGACATGAAGAATGCATTTCTTCACGGTGATCTCTCTGAGGAGATCTACATGGAGCAGCCCCAGAGATTTATGTAGGACTCATCTTTGGTCTGTCGACTGAAGAAGTCACTTTATGGCCTCAAGCAGACTCTGAGGGCATGGTATGCCAAGATGGACTCCTACCTGTTGTCACAGAACTTTGTATGTTGTAAATCATACCTAAATGTCTACATGCTCAGGACAACTGATTCACTTCCACTTTTAGTTCTGTATGTAGAGGATTTGTTGATCATCGATTGCTCAAATTCAACGATTGTTGCAGTCAAGAGGATTCTTCATGACAGGTTTTTGATGATGGACATGGATCCACTACACTTCTTACTTGGACTTGAGATTAGTCAGGATGCATCAGGAATCAAACTATCTCAAGCCAAGTATGCACGAGATCTCCTTGAGAGATTTCACATGATAGAATGCAAGTCTGCTCCGACTCCTTTCCTATCAGGAGTCAAACTTGAGGATGGAAGAGAGACTCCACTGGTTGACAACACACTGTACAGACAACTAGTGGGGAGCTTGTTGTATCTCACACACTCTAGACCATACCTCTCATATGAAGTTGGCACAGTTTCTAGGTTCATGCAGGAGCCACATGAGCTACATTGGAAATCTACAAAGTGTATCCTTCGATATGTATAGGGAACCATCACCTTTGGGATTCATTATGCAACAAACTCTACATTATATCTCATTGGGTTTACTAATTCTAACTAGGCTAGCGATAGCATTGATCGCAAGTCCACATCTAGTTACTCACTTAGTCTTGGTTCCAGGCCTATTTGTTGGTCGAGCAAGAAGAAATCTACCATTTCACCATCTTGAGGCAAAGTACAGAGGGGTAGTTAAAATAACCATTCAAGCTATGTGGCTACAACATTTTCTCACTGAGTTGGGCATTCAGTTTCATCGATCGATCGTCATTTGGTGTGACAACCAGAGCACTCTGAAGTTCTGTAGAGATCTAGTTCAAAGGAAGATGACGAAGCACATCAAGATCCACATGCACTAAATCTGGGACTTAGTCACAAGGGGATCATCGAATTACATTTCTATCCTTCAACAGAATAGATGGCAGACATTTTCACCAAGACCTTCATTGAGCAGAAATTCCATTCTCTGCGAGGTCATCTTGGAGTGAAGGACACAGTTGCCTAGAAACTATATTTCTTCTTTTTACATACATTGTACCTTGAGGGGGGGGGTTTCCCATGAGTTTTCCCCTCTTTCCTCACCTTATTTTCAGTGTATATTTTGTACTTGGGTACCTAACATGGCCTCGTTGCCGAGACCCAATCTTTATTTTCACCATAGTAATGTTCAATGGGGGTGTTGCAGTTACTTCACACACACCTAGGATTTATTTTTCCTAAGGTTTTTATTTGTTTATTATTCATAATTAGTTATTATCCAATCTCTTGTATTTTATGGGAGAATATTCCACTCGAAGAATATTCTCTTTCAGTTGACACTTCAATTTGACTAGTTGAGTTGATTTTAGATGTTGCATTGGGATCATCACCATGAAACATTGGGATAATCACCATGCTAATTCGAACTTGCCTTGGGATCATCACCAAATTGGTACATTAGCATTGATTCCCTGATTTATCTCCTCACTACTCATTGTTCAGTCAGTTAACTAAAGACTAGTTGACTAGTTAACTCAACTAGGTGGCAGTTCACTCCTGTAACTGTTGGTGTGTGTCCAAATCACTCTAGAACACCACTATGGCGAATTGGTTCACCTCAATTCGAACTCATTGAGTTATACAAAGTATATCATGTGTAAATTATTCATTATTCAGAATGGTTAATGATAATTCTTCCATTCTTTCTCTCCTTCTTCTTCTATTCCAATTCTCTCTACAAATGTGTGTATTATTGTTTACCTAGATCTATTATGTGCAGGTTCAACACATTTACAATTGATAGCATTTTTTATTCACATAAATTTTTAGTAATAGTATACTGATAGCATGTTAACAATTTTTAATTAAAAGACGACAAGGTCATTAACGGTCAACAAATTTATATTTAAAGACAACAATTAAATTCTTGTAGTGTCAGTTTTAAAGTATAGCGATAGATACTCATATGATCTTGGGATTAGATTTTAGTTGCAAAAAATGATTTTTTAATAATATTCTTTTATTATGTATAGATTTATTTTGTTGCGCAAGGAAGTTGTTGTGTCATAAGAATGTCATAGTCGTCTTGTTGACTTGTCGATTGGGTGCCAAGGTTTTTCGTCATGTGTTGGGATGGTTAAGTTGTACTCCATGTGAGTTCGATTTATCTTCAGTCCTTGGTTCAGATAAGTCTTGTGCGCCAGGGTATTGTCGCACCTATCACCTGGGGTGGCATGATTCCAGACGAGGGGATCATGGCACGCCCTATCGAATAAATGTGAATGATGACTTGGTCGAAGTTGGTGCTTTCCCTTGAGGGTGTTTGTTCATTGTAGTTGTTGATGCTTCTTTGGTTTAATGCCTTCGTGCATTTGGTTGTGTGCCATAGAGGTTCTATTTAACAGTTGTTGAAACCATTGTGTTAGATTGTGGATGTTTTCCCTTAGCCTATAGGCATTGTTGGTGTGTATCGGGTGGGTAGTCGTTTCTCTCTGTTTCTTACACATGTTTCTCCCAATTTCTCTTGTGCTAGTGCGTGGAGTCATAGTTTTATGTTTCTTTCTTTGAGGGTGTGTGTTCATGGTCAGGTTGTTTGGTTCAAATTTCGTTGTTGTTTCCTTCTTTCCAAAAGAATAAAAATAAATTTGCATTTTCTTCTTTGCTTGTAGTCGTAATGTTTGGGGTTGTTACTTATAGTATCAGAGCGGGGGTTCAACCCGCAACTTAGGAATAGTTCATATTTTGTTGATATGATATAAGATTATAATGTTTCTAATTAAGTTGACTTTTATTCATGCAGGTAATCATGGTCAGACGACGTCGCAGAGGTAGACAACGGGGTGCTAGGGGAGGAGGTGTGACGCTTATAGTAGCATCCACACCTGAGGGGTCTAACCTCAGGGAGACGAACAAGTTGTCGAGAAAGAAAAGATAGTGGTGGGTGACATGGTTGGGCTGATGAGGTCCTTTTAGTGAATTTCTAAGGCACTGATCAGTCGTTTGGATAGAGAAGAGGCCAGGGCCCCGGCACCCCCCTGAGGGTCCACCGCGCACTTCGGTCGGTACTGGTAGCATTCGCTGCGAACTTGAGAAGGTAAAATTTCTCAAGTTCTTTGGTGCCCCGGACAGAGCATCCACCGAGGCATGGTCTAAGAATATGGTGATGTTCTTTTCACTTCACAACTATATCTCCAACATGAAGGTCCACATGGCATTCTTTCAACTGAAGGGGAGTGCTCTTCTATGGTGGAAGATGCTCCTACCACAATTGAACATGGACGTCGAAGATGTGTCATGGGAGTTGCTCGAGGAATGGTTCCGAGAGAGGTACCTTTTAGAGGAATTCATTGAGCATTGGTTCAACGAGTTCAATGCCTTATGATAGGGTGACCGTACGCTGCCCAAGTATGAGGCCCTTTTTATGGAGTTTCCTCGATATGCTTCACATCTTAATACCGAGAAACATAAGGTCAACAAGTTCTTATTTGGCCTTAATGCCAACATATGTGCAAAGGTTAGGATCATGATGCCTCAGAGCTTACATGATGTCTTCCAGAAGGCCCTCATAGCAAAGGAGGAGCTTATTAGCGGGGGTCAGAGTAGGACTCCATTGAGGCTGGCAGGGCAGGTTTCATCCGATGCACTATAGCATCAGACACAAGAAATACATATGTCGGGATATCGTGGCTTCCAGAGAGGATCCTCTTTCACTACACCGCGTTGACCAATGCCTCAACAGTAGACACCTTATCAGGGACCACAACATCAACAACAATGTCGACTGCAGCAACAACAATTTAGGCTTGTTTAGCAGAATAGACCAAGATTCTAGGTTGGTGGGCCATTAGCTTCTACTTCGGGTACCAGGAGTACTAGACCAAAGAAGGGGTGTTGGACATGTGGGGATCCACACTACCAGCGCAACTTCCTAGTGGAGAGGACTAGAGCATCTGGATCAACCAGACCCACTACCATGGGAGATTTGGGCAAGGCCCATCAGATTCATGCAATGGTGAATAACCACTAGGCAGAGAACTAGTCAACTGTGCTCGAGATTTCAGGTACCGTCTTTGACTAGACCCTTAGTATTTTGATAGATCCCGGTGGTATCGAGATTTTCATTTCTGGTGCAGCGCTAAAAAGAATTAAGGTAAAGGATATTAAACAATATGATTTTATGTTTGTAGAGATGGCCTCGGGAGCCAAACATAAGGTTGGAGGAAAGGCTATGGTTTGTACCCTTAACCTGGGAGAGTTTGTCACCAGGGCCAACCTGTACGTCATGATTTTAGGATCTTATGACATCGTGATTGGTATGGACTAGTTGGAATCGTATGAGCCAATACTCAACTATAAGACGAAATGGTTGAGCTTAGTCAATGATGAGGGATAGAGACACATGATTATAAGACAGAACCAAGGAGTTTCCATGAGGTTCTTCTCTTCCTTACAGTTATGGAAGAGCATGTTCAAGGGATGTAAGATTTATGATATCCTTGTGTTAAATGAGAAGGCAGTAGTAGAAGGTATAGAACACCTTCCTGTGGTGAGAGAGTTTGCGAACGTCTTCCTGGAGGAGTTACCTAGGATTCTGCCAAAGAGGGAATTGGTGTTTACCATACACCTAAAATGAGGGATTGAACTGATAGCGAGCATGCTTTATCATATGTCAACCCCAGAGTTAAAGGAGTTGAGAATGAAACTGAAGGAGTTGTTGGACCTGAGACTTATAATTTTGAGTGTGTCACCGTGGGGTGCATTTTTTATTTTCATAGAAAAGAAGTGTGGGTCATGGAGACTCTGCATTGACTATATTCAATTGAAAAAGGAAATGATCAGGAATTAGTATTCGTTGCCAAGGATCGATGATATTTTCGATCAGATGAAGGGTGTGACAGTGTTTTCATAGATCGATTTGCGATCAGGGCATCACTAGTTATAGATCAAGGAGGATGACGTCCCTAAGATTGCCTTTAAGATGAGGTTTGGACATTACGAGTTTACAGTTTTACCGTTTGGATTGACAAACACCCCATGGGTATTTATGAGTTTGATGAATGTTGTGTTTCACGATTACTTGGACAAGTTCATCCAAGTATTCACTGATGATATTTTGATTTACTTTCGGATGATGAAGGAGAATGAAGGGAACTTGTGCTTGGTACTACTGTGTCTGCGAGAGAACAGATTGTATGGGAAGTTGTTCAAATGCTCATTTTATCAATCAAAGATTCACTACTTAGGGTGTGTCATCTTCAGTGAAGGCATCACCATGGATCCAACAAAGGTTGAGGCTATTATGGAATGTCCTACACTGATGAATGTCCCAGAAGTGTGTAGCTTCATGGGTTTAGTAGGATACTATCAATGGTTTGTCGAGGGATTTTCTAAGATAGCATATCTGATCACAAAATTGCAGAATGAGAACAAGAAGTTTGTTTGGACCGAGAAATGCATGGAAGCATTTCAGAGGTTCAAGGAGATGTTGAAAATGACACCGATGCTAAAGGTCCCTGACATGGATGAAATCCTCTTGGTATGCACTGACGCATCCAAGGAAGGCTTAGGTGGAGTCTTGATGCAAGACGGTCGAGTGATCGCTTAGATCTAGAGGAAACTGAGAATGCATGAGAAGAACTATGTGATGCATGATTTGGAGTTTTTATCCATTGTATATACCTTGAAGGTTTGGATACACTACTTTGTTGGAAGAAAATTTGAACTAAAGATGGATCACTGTGGACTACAACACATCTTTATGCAAAGCAACCTGAACACGTGGCAACAACGTTGGTTGGAATTTTTTTGTGAGTATGATTTTGAGATTACTTACATAAAAGGAACACTGAATCGAGTGGCAGATGCATTAAGTCAGAGACCACGCATATTTTTGGTGTTTCCGCTTCAGACGAATCTACGTGAAAAGATTCTAACTTTACAATGTGACGATGACTGGTACAAAGAGGTCAAGTATTTTATCAGACAAAACACAATGATGGTACCAAGATTTGAAGGATTTACGTTTGACGAAGATGTACTAATGAGGTTTAAAAATTGAAATTACGTACCATCGAACGACAAGTTGAGGAGTTTGATCCTAAACGAGGCTCACAAAGAAGTATACATGGCTCACCCTGGAGTGATGAAGATGAGGGCGGACCTTAAACCCTTATTCGTCTGGAAGGGAATGAAGGTTTTCATAGTTAATTATGTGGTCATATGTCTAGAATGTGAGCAGGTAAAGGCAGAACATAGACATCCAACAGGATTAATACAACCACATGCTATTCCAAAATCAAAATGGGAGGTCATTTCGATTTATTTCATTGTTAGATTTCCACTGATGGCAAGAAGACATGACTCAATTTTTGTGGTAGTCAAAACTATTATGAAGATTGCTCATTTTATTCTTGTACGTACGATGTATCAGGAACCTGACGTAGGATTTTTCATTAGTGAGATTGTGAGGCTGCATGGAATACCTAAGAGGATTATATTTGATTGAGGATAAGTGTTTACTGGACGATTTTGGACTAGTTTCGAAGAGGACTTGGGAACCCAACTTAACCTTAGTACTGCGTATCACCCGAAGACTGAGGAGAATACCTAACAAGCAAATAAAATATTGGAAGACATGTTGCGCATGTACGTGATGGAACAACAAAAGTGTTGGGAAGAATTCTTTCCACTGGTAGAATTCACTTATAACAACAGTTACCGAAGCACCATTAAGATGGCACCTTTCGATTTTCTTTACAGGTGACCATGTCGAACACCTTTGAGTTTGGATCGGATTGAGGATAGGGTCCTGGTGGGACCAGAGTTGATCCAACAAATGGGAGATCAAATGCAAACAAGAAGACAAAGGATCAACGAAGCATGTGATCGACAAAAGAGTTATGCCGATGTGTATCGTGTCAACCGTAGTTACGAAGTTGGTGATCAAGTATTCTTGTGGGTAAAACCACATAAGAGTTTGATCAAGTTTGGAAAGGGAGCTAAAATATCCCCTAGGTTCATGGGACCCTTCAATATTGTGGAGAGGAAGGGGCCCATGGCCTATCGACTAGCCTTACCTGATTCTTTGAGGTGCATACATAATTTTTTTCATGTTTCAGTTTTGAGACATTATATTAGTGATCCTACGCATGTTATTGACATGAGTTCCTTACAAGTATCCGATGAGGGGGTGCTCATGGCTGAGTCGATCCACATCCTGGATCATCACATTTGGTAGCTATGGTGTCGAACAGTAGGACAGGTCAAGGTCAAGTGGGAAAACTATAGTCTGCACTCGTCAACCTGGGAGGACGCATGTGATATGCGCCATCATTTTCCATTTTCATTTGATAGATATACTTGTGACACTGTGATACACATTTTTTTTTCGGCACTTATATATAGTGAAACTTTGGGATGAAGTTTAGACCAAGAGGGGTGTATGTAACATCCCACTCTTATGCGCACTAAGAGAACTTATTCTTTGAGGACACTTTCCTGCAAGTGATCCATATTTTATTACTATTAGGCATTTGATAATGAATATGAGGCATTATGGATATGATGACATGTTATTTTGATGTATTGTTATAGACACGTTCTATTGACTCGGTTCTCCTGAGTGTGAAGTATTTTGGACCTCCAGGATGTAGTGGCATCGATGAAACCCTTGGAGTCTTGATCGAGTTAGGGAGTGGACTATTGGGGTTTGATTGTTGTATATATGACATTTGTGCATCTGATTAGATGTTATGATTATGGATATTATTTATGACATGATTCGTTGATGATGTAGGTTGACGATAGCTTGCCCACCAAACTCACATGTGGAGTAGTGATCTATATTTTATGAGAAGAACGAAATGAATATATATTATTAATAGTTTCTTAAAACAAAATAACAGAGATACAATAAAACTGATTTTCTATTCAATAAGGAAATAAGTTGAAACTGTAAAATGCAGCGGAAACATGCTTGTTGGAATGGTGGCGGCTTATCTCTGAGAAGAGATGTGATAGCTTCAATCATTCACAAAAATATTCTTACAATGAGTCTATGAAGGAATTTTTACAATAAACAAGAATTCCAAAAACCCTAGACATCCAAAAACCTAAACCTCGGAGATGAAGCGCCAAAAGTCATGTGGGCCCCGTCTGGGTAAGTTAGTACATCAACTTCTCGGGGTCGTAACTTTTGCATACGATCTCCGTTTTAGGTGTATGATATCCTGTTGGAAAGGTATCATCGAGGAGATAAATTTTAGGGGATAAATAATTCCTTGAGATATTATTGAGAAGATTGATCCCTAAAAACCTTCATTTAGGCCCTCAAAATGGCCCTGGAAGTTAAAACTACTAAAAATAATAAATTGCCAAAATTGTCTGAAAACTGTTTTGAGCCAGTTGGAAAAGGTGGGTGTCCACTGATATCCACCTGGAAAAAACCTCACCCCCTAGGAAGAAATTTTCTCCATTGCGTTAATTTCCCCCATAATATGAGGAAATTTCTGTTGAATTTGGCCCCGTGTGAGCCACTTGCCTTGGTGCAGGAGCTGCCCTGCTTTGACAACTCGATAAAGCTGGATCCTTTTATATCGAGTGCCCTTCATCTGTGTTTCCACAATCTGATCATTGGACGCCTATTTTACGCAGTCGAGGTTGAGCTATGTTGGTGTCAGCTGCTCTGCTACGTTTGAGGTGTCCAATAATGGTGGGAAATAAGGGCGAAGAAGATCCACATTGAACATTAGGTGCAAGCCAAGGAAAGGAGGAATGTTGAGCTCAAAATAATTATCCACCATGGCCTTGGTGATGGTGTATGGCCCATAAAGGAGTGGGTGAAGCTTCTGATGGGGTCCTATAAGGCATTCTTACTGCAAGTGCAACCAAACTTTATCTTCCACCTGAAAATTTTGTGGCACCCGATGTTGATCATGACATTGCTTGTACTTGTCATTAGACTTATGTAGGATATCCTGAACCTATTAGTGGATGTGTTGGATCCACTCAATGAATCAGGTGTCTTTGTCATATTTATTTGGAGCAGGATATTAGTTGGTCGAGGTGACTGCAAGGGGAAGTGCAACATCTATGGGACCCAATGGTTGGAATCCCAGCCCCACCTGAAAGGGGTTGTAGCTGGTTGAGATATGTAGGGCTCAGTTGTAGCTATGTTGGACATATGGAAGGCTCTCATCCCATGTGAGAGGGTTCTTTGAATTATACATGCGAAGGATATGCAAAATCATTCGATTGACAACCTCAGTTTATCCATTTGTTTGGGGGTGGAAGGCCATGGATTTGGTGAGCTTGGTGTCCAACAGTGACCAGAGGCTCGACCAAAATGTGTTGAGAAATCGATTTTCCCAATATGAGACAATGGTTTGTGGGATTAAAAAATGTACCCATACTCGTTCAAAGAAGATCTTGGAAGTGGCCTCTGTTGTGATGTTCTTCTTGCAGGCAACCAGAATTGCCATATTAGAAAAGCGATTAACAACCAAAAAAACATAGTCATTTCCCCACTTGGTGGATGGGAGGCCTAAAATGTAGTCTATTGAGATGGATTCTCATGGCATGGAAGGAGTAGGAAGAGGGGTGTACAGGGGGGTGTACAGGCCCTATTTATTAGTGGTCGGTTTGGCAATAACACAGGTAGTGCAGGACCTGATATACTTGTTGACCTCCTATCCAAGTTTCGACCAGTAGAAATGTTCTTGTAGCATCACCACTATCTTTTTGATGTTGAAGTGTCCTTCCACCCGACTGTAGTGGGATTCCCAAATAATCTTTGCTCACTCTCTTGATGGAAGACAGATATGGCCCAGACGACACAATAACCCATCCTGAAGATTGAAATTATCGACAACTGTGCTTGCACCCAACATTTGGTAGGTGGTGGTGAAGTCCGGGTCTATCTCATAGAGTTGGGTCCATCCATAGGTGTCATGGTTGTAGGAGTCTAGCATTGTGGTGAGTGTCGAGACTAGAGGTCTGCTAAGACAATCAACAATGTGATTGGTGCTTCATGTTTTATACTTGATGTTGAGGTGGAATTGCTACAAGTATGTGGACCACTTTTGATGGTGATCATTCTGCAATTTTCCTTGCATTTGCATGAACTGTAGTGGCTTATGATTAGTGTGGATGACTGTCTCCTTCCTAAGAATGTAATGTCTTCACTGGCGACAGGCTTACACAATGGAGTACATTTCTTTGTCGTAATTAGGTTACTTATGAACAACATATGATAGTGTCTCACTATGATAGGACACATGGTGGTTGTGCTAAGTGAGAACAATGCCCACGACATAGTCTGAAGCATTTGTCTCGATATCAAAGGGTTGTTGTAGGTCTAGTAGTGAAAGTATTAGGGTTGAGCACAAGCGGTGCTTCAAATCGTCGAACTCTTGTTGTTGGGACTGACCCCATGCAAATTTTTCCTTAACACCACCCCTAGTTATTTGGCTCAGGGCCCATGCAATATGGGAGAATCCCAACACGAACCTGAGGTATAAATTGGCAAGGCCCAGTAAGCTCTAAAGATCAGTGAGTGTGTTTGGGGCTGGTTAGTCACAAATGACTTGGATCTTGTCTACATCCACATGTAGTCCATGTTGATCAATTATGTAACCCAGGTAATGGACGTTGTCCATGCCGAAGGAGCATTTTTCCAAGTTGGCATATAGCTTGTGCTGCCGAAGGGTGTGCAGAACCTGTTGAATATGATGCAAGTGTTCGACCCAAGTCTTGTTGTAAATGAGAATGGAATCTAGATACAACATTAAGACATTATTGGTGAATGGTTGCAAGATACTATCCATCATCCTCATGAAAGTGCCTAGAGCATTTTTCAAACCAAACGGCATGACCAAGCATTCAAAAAGGCATTCCTTTGACTTGAAGGTGGTTTTCCATACATATGTCTGTTCTATTGGGACCTTGTGGTAGCCATAATTCATATCAGTCTTACTGAAGTACTTGGCCCCTGTGATTTGATCAAGGAGGTCGTCGATTCTGGGAATCAGGTACCGGTTTTTGACAATGATTTTATTCAGAACCTGGTAATCAATCCAGAGTCTCTAGGTTCCATATTTATTCTATACCAACATGATTGGTTTCCCGCAAGGTGATGAGATGGGTTGAATGTACTCCTTGTGGAGCAGTTCTTGGATCTATTTCTTGATCTCCTCATTCTCTAACATAGAGCAATGATAGACTGACCCATTGGGAGGCGGTGCACCGGGGGTCAGATCGATGGGGTTCTTGATCTGGAAGTGCAGAGGTACCCTAGTAGGTGAGGAGAAGATATCTCAGTATCTTGCATGAACTTATCTACTTTCTTCTGCTATGTGGAGAGGTCGGTCGAAGAGACCCTAGATGTGGTTGTGGTCTTTCACTTATTCTGAGAGAGAATCATGAAGAAGAAAAACTTCCCCGTATTAGAGATGACCTTCCTGCATTGCTTAGCAGAGATAAAGGAAATAACACTAGGTGGGACTGCCTTGGGTATCCTATACGATTTCATGTCCAAAGTAATAATAACACTACGAGGCCTAGAATCATATACAACATGGAGTTTCCATAAATAAGGTTGGCCCAAAAGAACATCACAAACTTCGAGAGGAGAAAAATCACACAATAACTCATCTTTGAAGGGTTTGATGTCGTACACAACCGACACTATTGTCTTACATGGAGATCACTTCCTTGGTGGAGCCATCCAATGGTGTAGGGTTGTGGGTGTGGTGTTGTTGGCAATTCCACCCACTTGACGACCTCTGCTAACATGAGGTTCTTATGGATATCGCTATCTACGATGAAGTGCAGTGGAGTGCATTTTACCCACATTTGTGAATGCAAGAGGCGTTCTCCTTCTTCTGGCTCATCTGGCTCACCAGGCTGGAGCTTGGTGGTATCAATGGTGGCACTAGGTTCCACATCAATGATTTGTCTTCCCCTTTCTGGTTCTGTCTTAGAGTGTGAATTCACATCTGATTCAAAGGCTTTCACTTTGGCCATTAGCAACTTCTTTGAGTGACATTCAATAGTGTTATGTCATGAGCTCTTATGGAATTCACACCACTTACCGATATCTTTCATTGTCTTTCCAATGTCCTTCTTTAAATGCGGCTTGGGATAATTGTCCTAATACTGTCCATCTTTTCTCTGTCCTTTGTTCTATGGGTTTGGACCACCCTTTCCTGGATTTTTTTGTGAGAGGTTACCAGGCCCAAATTGTCGAATCTTTTGTTTGAGCTTCTGCTCGATTTTGACGACATATTGGTAGGCCACGCCCAAGGATGAGATGTCCAAAAATTCTGGTCTGTATGTATCTATGCAGAGCGTCACAATACTTGAGCACGTTTCTCTCTAAATCATTGATATCCATATTGGTGCGCAAGGTATGAAAGGTATTCATGAAATATGGCATTGCTTCGTCTCTTTATTGTTGCAGTGTGGTCCATTTTGTATACAAGTCATCATAACTTCCGACAGGGTAGTATTGTTCCTTAATACAATCCATGAAGGAATCCCACATGGCCATGACTGTAAATATTGGGGGTTCCTCTATTTTCTTTCTCTCACATAAAGTTTCCCACCAATATTTGACATGGGGAACGACTTTGAGGAGCGCAAAAGGAATATTTTCTCTATTCAAAAAGTTATGGACATAAAAATACCCTTCTAGTAGATTCAACCACTTATATACAACATTTTTTTCTATCTGACCTTCAAATATAGGAATATCGAAGTTTATTTGTACCTTGAAGCGGGTGGCGCCTCTGCTCGAAGAAGATGTGTTGCTTGTTGGAAGCCGCCAAAGGATTTGTGCAAAACTATCCATCATCTCATTCCTTTGTTGCATGAGGGATTTCTCAATCAACAGTTTGAAAGGATATCCTCTCCCATCATAATTATTTTATCCTTCCATGAGAGGTCTCTTGGGTGTGTGAGAGCTTTTTTCCTCAAGAGAAACAAGCTTGATACCCAACTCTTTGTACTCCGACCTCATTGGGGACATGCATTAAGACGACAAGGAGCAGAACGCTCTGATACCATTGATCCAGATTTTATGAGAAGAATAAAATGAATACATATTATTAATAGGTGCTTAACAAAAAATAATAGAGATATAGTAAAATTGGTTTTCTATTCAATAAGGAAATAAGTTGAAACTATAAAATGCAGTGGAAACAAGCTTACTGGAATGGTGGTGTCTTATGTCTGAGAAGAGATATGATGGATGCGCTCATTCGCAAGAAGATTCTTGCAATGAGGCTCTGAAGGCCTTTCTACAATAAAAAGTAATTCCCAAAACCCTAGACATCCAAAAAGCTAACCCTAGGAGATGAAGCACCAAAAGTCATGTGGGTCCCGTTTGGGTAAGTTAGTACATCAACTTCTCGAGATCATAACTTTTGCATACGATCTCTGCTTTAGGTGTATGATAGCCCATCAAAAAAGTATCATCGAGGAGATTCATTTTTGGGGCTCAATCATGCGTTCATTTATCATTGAGAATATCAACCCCGAAAAACCTTCATTTAGGCCCTCAAAATGGCCCCGGAAGTTAAAACTGCTAAAAATAGTAAATTGCCAAAATTGTTAGAAAATTGTTTTGAGCTAGTTGGAAAAGGTGGGTGGCCACCGATATCCACCTAGATCAATCCTCCGTCATTAGGAATCAATGGTATCCATTGCATTGAGTTCCCCCATCATATGAGGAAATTTCTTTTGAATTTGGCCCAGGGTGAGCCACTTGCCTTGGTGCACGTGTTGCCCTGCTTTAATGACTCGATAAAGATAGATCCTTTGCTTTCAAATTCCCTTGATATGTGTTTCCACAATATGATCATTGGACGCCTATTTTATGTAGTCGGGGTTGATATCTGTTGGTGTCAGTTGCTCTACTATGTCTGAGGTGTCCAATAATGGTGGGAAATATGGGTGAAGGAGATGCATGTTGAACACTGGGTGAAGGCCAAGGAAAGGAGGAATGTTGAACTCAAAATAATTATCCCCCATGGCCTTGGTGATGGTGTGAAACCCATAAAAAACTGGGTGAATCTTCCTATGGTTTCCTATAAGGCGTTCTTTCTGCAAGTGCAACCAAAAATTTTCGCCCACCTGAAACTTATGTGGCACTCGATGTTGATCATGGAGTTGCTTGTACTTGTCATTGGACTTATGTAGGATATCCTAAACCTGTTGGTGGATGTGATGGATCTGATCAATGAACTAGGTGGCTTTGTCAGCTTTAGTTGGTGTAGGATATGAGTCGGTCGAGGTGACCACAAGAGGAAGTGCAACATCTATGGACCCAATGGTTGGAATCCCAACCCCACTTGAAAGTGGCTGTGGCCAGTTGAGCTATGCAGGGATCGATTGTAGCTATGATGGACATAGGGAAGGCTCTCATCCCATGTTCTAGGGTGATTTGAATTATACATGTGAAGGATATGCACAATCATTCGATTGATGACCTCGGTTTGGCAATTTGTCTGGGGTTGGAAGGTTGTGGATTTGGTGAGCTTGGTGTCTAGTAGTGACCAGAGGCTCGACCAAAATGTACTGAGAAATAAACTATCCCAATCTGAGATAATGATTTTTGGGATTGCAAAATGTACCCAGACTCATTCAAAGAAGAGCTTGGCAGTGGCCTCTGTTGGACAACTGAGAGGGGGGGTGAATCAGTGGTTTACGTGCTTAAACAATTATGGTTCTTTTAAACTTTTGTAGAGACTCTGATTGCTAATCACAATAATGCAGGGAAATAAACAATGGCACTTTCAGCATCATTCACATATATGTAAAACACAGAGACAGATATTTCCCGAGGAAACCCATGCAGGATAAAACCTATTTTATTTTATATGATAAGTAATGGTTACATTCTTTACAGTATCATACATATGAGAACCAACTCATAATGAGGTTACAACCTCATCTTTGCAAGCTGCAACTTGCTGAGAGCACCAACTCTCTGTTTTCTCTAGCACGAACTAGAAGGAAGCACTGACTCCCTAGTTTTTCTATCACCAACTAGAAGGAAGCACCAACTCCCTGTGTTCAAGCACCCACTTGAACCTCTGAGGACAACAGTCCTCCCTAGCACCTCCCAACCACCCTGAAATATAAATCTTTGCTACTGAATTTATTACAGTGATAT
>ML778111.1:518126-552054 GCA_009831015.1 Picea engelmannii | reverse complement strand
TGAGGACAACAGTCCTCCCTAGCACCTCCCAACCACCCTGAAATATAAATCTTTGCTACTGAATTTATTACAGTGATATGATGTTCGACGATGGCCTACCTGACTTATCACTGTTCTGCTCCACTTTGTTGTTCTGTCTGCCTTATTGCCTTTCTACTCAGATCATTTGCAATGTCTGAGTTATCGGCCCACCACGATTTCACTGCGCCACTCTGATTCTCCTTCACCCATGAATCACCACAGCAAACTCCAATAGCCACTGCAAATTCCCACTGTAACGACCAACCCAATCTTCTCTCTGTCCCGTGTAATTATAGCGCCTATGCACCTTTTGCATGCAATGTTTTCCATGCCTCTGCATGCAGACTCTGCATCATTATACTCCACCTCTTGAGTGCTCTATCTGATCATCATCATGACTCCTCAACTTCTCTGGTGATTACACATCGGTCTTCTTCGACTTCTCTAGCAGATGTCATCAATGGTTTTTGGCAGTCTCACAGTGTCGTGCCTCAGTAGCCCTCCGATCATTTCTTTGATCCAACGGTTCATGATCAAATCGGGATTTCATATATCGCAATTTCGGCAGTTTCGATGACATAAAGTTTATGTCCACGGTAGTCGCGATTTCCCGATTTGCGATGTGCTTCAGCCCTCCTGGCTGAGCCCTGGTCCATGTGACCTGTCTCTGTGTGACCTTGGTCTTGTCACTTCCAAATCACGATTCGCGAAAATCTGACACAGGCTAAGATCAACGTTCCAGGTATAACCTTGGCTCAATGGCTATGATTGAGTCGCGATATCGCATATCGCGAAATCGGGGTTTCTGATGTCAAGTGACTTTGTCATTCCAAAGTCCCGATCCCCAAAACTCTGATGACGAGAATCAACGGTCCAGATGCATTTTGGATTCAACGGTTATGATTGAATCGCGAAATCGCACATCGCAATTTTGGGTTTCTCGTTGTCAAGAGATTTTGACATTGCTAAGTGCCGATTCCCGATCCCCAATATTCCATGCAGAGATTCAACGGTCCAGATTACTTCTAGCTCGACGGCTCAGATTACAACGCAAAATCGCATATCGCGATTTCGGAGTTTCTGTTGCAGTGTGTTCTTGACATATCAAAGTCCCGATCACCGATGCCTCTGCTGACGTCACACGTGGTTTGACACGTGTTATATCCTGCCACATGTCACTCTGATTCATGAATTACATGAGCTTGAAGTGTTAGATCTGCCTGACACCTGTCATTCTCTGGTTGTGCCACGTGTCCCTGGGTGACGTGGTCTGTTGACGTGTGTTGGATCGAAGGTCTAGATCACTTATTATCCAACGGCTGTGATTAACTCGTTAAATCGCATATCGCAATTTCGGGGTTTTCATTGTCAAGTGTTCTTGGCATATTGAAATTGCGATCCCCGATTCTCCGATGAAGGAAATCAATGGACCAGATCTAGTTCTTGATTTAACGGTTGAGATCATATCGCGATTTTGGGGTTTTCATTGTCAAGGAACATTGACATATCCAACTTGCGATCCTCGAAACTCCGATGACTATGCTTCTGGTCCATATGACCATTATTCTCATGACCGTAGCCAAACCTTCACTCCCTTTAAAGACCTTGCAGGTTCTCATTGATCCAACGGTGGTCGGGTCCCTGCGCTCGGATCTGACGGCTGAGACCTATCCTCCTATCGAGCTTCTCCCGGTGGTGCCCGATTGCTGCCACACGTCCTTCCAAATAGACGGTCCTGATTATGTCAGGATTTCACCTTGGCTTTCCCGATGGTAAACCTCGTACAACTCCTATCCGATCTGACGGCGGACGGGTTTTCTGAATGAGATCCAACGGCTGTGGATCTCTGTCTTCCTTCTCCTCTGCGAACTCCCGTATATTGAGCTTTGCCTTTGCTGCGCACGTTTTATTCAACACTGTTCCTCCTGAGCTTGCCATCAATGACAAGCATACACTACATGGTAAGCATTTTCCAACAACCTCTGCTATGATGTTCTTCTTGCAAGCAACCAAAATCGCCATCTTAGAAAAGCGATCAACAACCACAAAAACACAGTCATTTCTCCACTTGGTGGACGGTAGGCCCGCCATGTAGTCCATTGAGATGGATTCCCATGGTCTGTCAGGAGTAGGAAGAGGGTTGTACATGCCCTATTTCTTAGTGGTCAGTTTGAAAATACCGCAGCTAGTGAAGGACCTTATATACTTGTTGACCTCATGTCGAATGTTTGGCCAATAGAAATGTTTCTGTAGAATCGCCACTGTCTTTTCGACGCCGAAGTGTCCTGTCACCCGACTGTAGTGGGATTACTAGATCATCTTTTCTCACTCGCTTGATGGAACATAGATATGGCCTAGAAAAAAAGACAACCCATCCTAAATATGGAAATTATTAACAACTGTGTTTGCACCCAACATTTAGTAGGTGGTGGCGAAGTCTAGGTCTGTCTCATAGAGTTGGGGTCATCCAAAGGTCTCATGGCCATAGATGTCTATCACCATGGTGAGAGCCACAACTAGCAGTCTACAGAGGAAATCAACGATGTGATTAGTGCTTCCTATTTTATACTTGATGTTGAGGTGGAATTGCTGCAAGTATGTGGACCACTTTTGATGGCGATCATTCTACAATTTTCCTTGTGTCTGCATGAACTGTAGTGGCTTATGATCAGTGTGGATGACTGTCTCCTTCCCAAAAATGTAATGTCTCCACTGGCGGAAGGTTTGCATAATGGAGTACATTTCTTTTCCGTAATTAGGGTACTTGTGGACAACATCTGATAGTGTATCACTATGATAGGCCACGAGGTTGTCATGTTGAGTGAGAACGACGCCCACCACATAGTCTGAAGCATCTTTCTTGATATCAAAGGGATGTTGCAGGTATGGTAGTGAAAGCACTGGGGCTGAGCACAAGTGTTGCTTCAAATAATCACACGCTTGTTTTTGGGACCATCCCCATGAAAATTTTTCCTTAGCACCACCCTTGGTTATTTGGCTCAGGGCCCATGCAATATGGGAGAATCCCAACATGAACCTGCGGTAGAAATTGGCAAGGACCAAGAAGCTCTAAAGTTCAGTGAGTGTGGTTGGGGATGACCAGTCATAGATGACTTGGATCTTGGATAGATCCACATCTATGCCATGTTGATCAATTATGTAGCACAGGTAATGGACCATGCCCATGCCGAAGGAGAATTTTTCCAAGTTGGCATATAGCTTGTGTTGTCGCAGGGTGTGCAGAACCTGTTGAATATGCTACAAGTGTTTAGCCCAAGTCTTGTTGTAAATGAGAGTGTCATCCAGATACACCACTAAAAAATTATTTGTGAATGGTCACAGGATATCGTCCATCATCCTCATGAAAGTGGTTGGAGAATTTGTCAAACAAAAGGGCATGCCAAACCATTCAAAAAGGCCTTCCTTTGACTTGAAGGCAGTTTTCCATACATATGTCTGTTCTATCGGAACTTGGTGGTATCTAGACTTCAGATCAATCTTACTGAAGTACTTGGCCCCCGTGAGTTGATCAAGGAGGTTGTTGATTCGGGGAATCGAGTACCAGTTTCTGACTGTGATTTTATTCAGATTCCGGTAATCAATGTAGAGTCGCCAGGATCCATATTTCTTCTATACCAACATGATTGGGCTCCCGCAAGGTGATGATATGGGATGGATATGCCCCTTTTGGATCATTTCTTGGATCTATCGCTTGATCTCTTCATTCTCTAAAAAAGAGTAGTGATAGACTGCCCCACTAGGCAGTGGTGCACTAGGGGTTAGATCGATGGGGTGCTTGACCTAGCAGTGTAGAGCTACCCCGATAGGTGAGGAGAAGATATATGAGTATTCTTCCACAACCTTATCTACTTTCTTCTACTGTGTGGAGAGGTCGATCACAGAGACCCTCAATGTGGTTGTTATTTTTTTCTTATTCTGAGAGCGAATCACGAAGAAGAAAAAATTCCCCGTCTGAGAGATGACCTTCCTATATTTCTTAGAAGATATCAAGGAAATAACACTAGGTGGGACTACCTCGAGTATCTTGTACAATTTCCTATTTAAGGTAATAATAACACTACGAGGCCTAGACTCATATACAACATGACATTTCCATAAATAAGGTTGGCACAAAAGAACATCACAAACTTCGAGAGGAGAAACATCACACAATCCCTCGTCTTTGAAGGGTTTGATGATGTATGACAATAGACACTGTTGGCTGAAATGGAGATCGCTTCCTTCACAGAGCCATCCAATGGTGTAGGATTGTGGATATGGTGTTGTCAGTAGGTCCAACCACTTGAGGACCTCTGTTGAGATGAGGTTCTTCGGGCAACCTCTATCCAGGATGAAGTGTAGTCGGGTGCCTTTACTCACATCTGTGAATGGAAGAGGCATTCTCCTTCTTCTGGCTCGTCTGGTTCACCAGGCTGGAGCTTGGTGGTGGAAACGATGGCACTAGGTTCTGTGTCAATGATTTGTCTTCCCCTTTCTGGTTCTGGCTCAAAGTCTTAACCCAAATCTAATTCAGAGGCTTTCACTTTGGCCACCAGTGATTACTTTGAGGGGCAGTCAATAGTTTTATGCCATGGGCTATTATGGAAGTCGCACCACTTCTCGGTAACTTTTTTTGGCTTTTCGGTGTCTTTCTTTTCTTGCAACTTGGACTGGTTGTCCTGATACTATCCATATTTTCTTTGTCCTTTGTTTTCTGGGTTGGGGCTACCCTTTCTTGGATTTTACTGTGAGGGGTTCCCAAGCCCAAATTGCTGCATATTTTGTTTGAGATTCTGCTTGATTTTGATGGCATATCAGTAGGCTGCGCCCAAGGATGAGATGTCCAAAAATTCCATTTTGGTCTGGATGTATCTATGCAGAGCACCACAATACTTTAGAACTAGATGTCACTCTGAATATTTGATACCTAGCTTGGTGTGCAACGTATGAAAGGTATTCGTGAAATATGACACTCCTTGGTCTCTTTCTTTCCGCAATGTGGTCCATTTGGTATACAAGTCGTCATAACTTACGACAGGGTAGTGTTGTTCCTTAATATCATCCCGGAAGGAATCCCAGGTGGCCGTGACTGTAAATAATGAGGATACCTATATTTCCTTTTGCTCACAGAAATTTTCCCACCAATATTTGACATGGGGAATGGCTTTCAGGAGCGCAAAAGTAATCTTTTCTCTATTCGAAAGGTTATGGAGAAAAAAATACCCTTCTAGTAGATTCAACCACTTTTTTCCAACATCTGCGTCTATATTACCTTCAAATATAGGAATATCGAAGTTTATTTGTACCTTGAAGGGGTGGCACCTCCACTCGAATAAGATACATCGCCTGTTGGTAACTGCTGAAGGATTTGCACAAAACTATCCATCATCTCGTTCCTTTGTTGTGTGAGGGCTTCCTAAATAAATAGTTTGAAAGGATATATTTTCCCTTCATATTTATTTTCTCCTACCATGAGAGGTTTCTTGGGTGTGCGAGAGTTTTTGTCATCAAGAGAAACAAGTGGAGACCCAACTCTTTGTACTCCGACCTCGTTGGGGACATGCATTAAGACGACAAGGAGCATACTGCTCTCATACCATTGATCTGGATTTTAAGAGTAGAATGAAATGAATAGATATTATTAACAAGTGATTAACATAAAATAATATTAATAAAGTAAAAATGGTTTTCTATTCAATAAGGAAATACGCTGAAACTGTAAAATGCAGTGGAAACAAGCTTGCTGGAATGGTGGCGGCTTATCTCTGAGAATAGATGTGAAGGTTGCGCTCCTTCACAAGAATATGCTTAAAATGAGGCTATGAAGGAATTTTTACAATAAATAGGAGTGTGAAAAACCATAGACATCCAAAAACCCAACCCTAGGAGATAAAGCGCCAAAAGTCATGTGGGCCCCGTTTGGGTAAGTTAGTACATCAACTTCTCGAGGTCGTAACCTTTGCATACAATCTTTGTTTTAGGCATATGATAGCCCATTGGAAAGGTATCATCGAGGAGAATAATTTTTGGGTCTCAATCATTCCTTTGGATAGCATAAATCAGCTTGACCCGAAAAACCTTCATTTAGGCCCTCAAAATGGCCCTAGAAGTTAAAACTGCTAAAAATAGTAAATTGCCAAAATTGTCAGAAAACTATTTTGAGCCAGTTGGAAAAGGTGGGTGGTCACCGATATCCACCTATATCAATCCTCCCTCCTTATGAATGAATTTTATCCATTACGTTGATCTCCCCCATCAGATGAGGAAATTTATGTTGAATTTGGCCCCGGGTGAGCCACTTGCCTTGGTGCAGCAACTTCCCTGCTTTGACGACTTGATAAAGTTGGATCCTTTGTTGTCAAGTGCTCTTGATCTATGTGTCCAAAATATGATCATTGGATTCCTATTGTATGCATTTTGGGTTGATCTTTGTTGGTGTCATATCCTTTGCTATGTCTGAGGTGTCCAATAATGGTGGGAAATAAGGGCGAATGAGATCCATGTTGAACACTGGGTGCAGGCCAAGGAAAGGAGGAATGTTGAGATCAAAAGAATTATCCCCCATGGCCTTGGTGATGGTGTATGACCCATAATGGAGTGGGCAAAGATTCCTATGGGGTCCTGTAGGGAGTTCTGTCTCCAAGTGAAACCAAACTTAATCACCCATGTGAAACTTATGTGGCACCCGATGTTGATCATGGTGTTTCTTGTACTTGTCATTGGACTTCTATAGGATATCCTGAACCTGTTGGCGGATGTTATGGATATTCTCAATGAACCGGGTGGATTTTGCAGCTTCATTTAGAGCAGGATATGAGTTGGTCCAGGTGACCGCAAGGGGAAGTGCAACATCTATGGGACCCAATGGTTGGAATCCTAACCCCACCTGAAACGGGTTGTGGTTGGATGAGCTATGCAGGGCTCAGTTGTAGCTATGTTGGACAAAGGGAAGGCTCTCATCCTATGTGTGAGGGTGATTTGAATTATACATGCGAAGGATATGAACAATCATTCGATTGATGACCTTGGTTTCCCCATCTGTCTGGGGGTGGAAGGTCATGGATTTGGTGATCTTGGTGTCCAACAGTGACTAGAGGCTCGACCAGATTATGATGAGAAATAAACTATCCCGATCTGAGACAATGGTTTGTGGGATTCTGAAATGTACCCATACTCGTTCAAAGAAGAGCTTGGCAGTGCCCGATGATGTTATGTTCTTCTTGCAGGCAACCATAATCGCCATCTTATAAAAGTGATCAACAACCAAAAAACCACAGTCATTGCCCCACTTGGTGGATAGGAGGCCCGACATGTATTCCATTGAGATGGATTTCCATGGCCTATCAGGAGTAGGAAGAGGGGTGTACAGGCCTTGTTTCTTAGTGGTCTGTTTGGCAATAGTGTAGGCAGTGCAGGACCTGATGTACCTATTGACCTCATGTCGAAGTTTCATCCATCATAAATTTTTCCGTAACATCACCACTGTCTTTTTGATGACGAAGTGTCCTGCCACCAGACTGTAGTTGGGTTTCTAGATCATCTTCGCTTTCTCGCTTGATGGAACACAGATATGGCCCAGACGACACAACAACCTATCTTGAGGATCGAAATTATTGACAACTACATTTGCACCCAACATTTGGTAGGTGGTGGAAAAGTCCATGTCTGTCTCATAGAGTTGGGTCCATCCAGAGGTCTCATGGCTATAGGAGTCTAGCACCATGGTGAGTGTCGCGACTAGCGGTCTGCTTCCTATTTTATAATTGATGTTCAGGTTTAATTTTTGCAAGTATGTGGACCAATTTTGATGGTGATCATTCTACAATTTTCCTTGTGTCTCCATGAACTCCAGTGGTTTATGATCAACGTGAATGATTGTCTCCTTCCCAAGAATGTAATGTCTCCACTGGCGACAAGGTTACACAATGGAGTACATTTATTTATCGTAAGTAGGGTACTTACAGACAACATCTGATAGTATCTCACCATGATAGGCCATGGGGTGTTAGTGCTAAGTGAGAATGATACCCACCACATAGTATGAAGCATATGTCTCAGTCTCAAAGAGTTGTTGCAGGTCTGGTAGTGAAAGTATTGGGGCTAAGCAGAAGCACTACTTCAAATCATCAAATACTTTTTGTTGGGATTGGTCCCACACAAATTTTTTCTTACCACCACCCCTGGTTATTTGGATCAGGGCCCATGCAATATGGGATAATCCCAACATGAATTTGCGATATAAATTGGCAAGGCCCAAGAAGATCTGAAGCTTAGTGAGTGTGGTTGGGGCTGGCCAGTCACAAATGACTTGGATCTTGGCTAGATCCACTTCTACTCCATTTTGATCAATTATGTAGCCTAGGAAATGGACCTTGTCCATGCCAAAGGATCATTTTTCCAATTTGGCATATAGATTGTGCTGCTGCAGGGTGTGCAAAACCTGTTGAATATGCTACAAGTGTTCATCCCAAGTCTTGTTGTACATGAAAATGTCATCCAGATACACCACTACAAAATTATTGGCGAATGGTCATAGGATATCATCCATCATCCTCATGAAAGTGGATGGAGAATTTGTCAAACCAAATGGCATGACCAACCATTCAAAAAGGCCTTCCTTTGACTTGAAGGCAGTTTTCCATACATATGTTTGTTCTATCGGGACCTGGTGGTAGCCAGACTTCAGATCAATATTACTGAAGTACCTTCCCCTCGTGAGTTGATCAAGGAGGTCATCTATTTGGGGAATTGGGTATCGGTTTTTGACTATGATTTTTTTCAGAGCCCATTAATCAATGTAGAGTCGCCAGGTTCCATCTTTCTTCTGTACCAACACAATTGGGCTCCTGCAAGGTGATGAGCTGGGAAAGATGGGTCCCTTGTGGATAAGTTCTTGGATATATTGCTTGATCTCCTCATTCTCTAATAAAGAGCGACGATAGACTAGCCCATTGGGTAGTTTTGCACTGGGGGTCAGATCGATGGGGTGCTTGACTTGGTAGTGCAGAGGTACCCTCGTAGGTGAGGAGAAGATATTTGAGTATTCTTCCATGATGTTATCTAATTTCTTATTCTATTTGGAGAGGTTCTTCATAGATACCCAAGATGTGGCTGTGATGTTTCACTTATTCTGAGAGAGAATCATGAAGAAGACAAAATTCCCTGTTTGAGATCAAGGAAATAACATTGCTTAGCAGGGATCAAGGAAATAACACTAGGGGGGACTACCTCGGGTATCTTGTACAATTTCCTGTTCAAAGTAATAATAACACTACAAGGCCTAGAATCATATAAAGAATGACATTTCCATAATTAAGTTTGGACAAAAAGAACATCACAAAATTCGAGAGGAGAAACATCACATAATATCTTGTCTTTGAAGGGTTTGATGATGTACGACAGACAACACTATTGGCTGACACATAGATTGCTTCCTTGGCAGAGCCGTCCAATGGTGTAGGATTGTGGGTGTAGTGTTGTCGACAGGGGCAGCTTCTTGACAGCCTCTACTGAGATGAGGTTCTTCAAGCTACCACTATCCACGATGAAGTGAGTGGGGTGCCTTTTACCCACATCTGTGAATGGAAGAGGTGTTCTCCTTCTTCTGGCTCATCTGGTTCACCAGGATGGAGCTTGGTGGTAGAAACAGTGGCACTGGGTTCTGCGTCAATGATCTATCTTCCCCTTTCTAGTTCTGGCTCAGAGTCTTAACCCACATCTGATTCATAGGCTTTCACTTTGTTTACCAGCGACAACTTTGAGCGATAGTCAACAGTGTTATACCATGGTCTCTTATGGAAGTCACAACACTTACCGATATCTTTCTTTGTCTTTCCGATGTCCTTATTTTCTTACGGCTTGGACTCTCTATCCTAATATTGTCCATATTTACTCTATCCTTTGTTCTATGGTTTCGGGCCACCCTTTCCTGGCTTTTTTTGTGAGGGGTTCCCAAGCCCAAATTTCCGCGTCTTTTGTTTGAGCTTCTACTCGATTTTGACAGCATATCGGTAGGCCGTGCCTAAGGATGAGATGTCCAAAAAATCCATTTTGGTATGGATGTATCTATGAAGAGCACCAGATGTCTCTCTGAATCTTTGATACCCATCTTGGTCCGCAAGGTATGAAAGGTATTCGTGAAATCTAGCACTACTTGGTCTCTTTCTTGTTATAGTGTGGTCCATTTTGTATACAAGTCATCATAGCGTCCAACGAGGTAGTATTGTTACTTAATAACATCCCTGAATGAATCCTAGGTGGCCATGACTGTAAATAATGAGGGTTCCTCTATTTCCTTTTTCTCATAGAAGGTTTCCCACCAGTCTTTGACATGGGGAACGACTTTGAGGAGTGCAAAAGTAATCTTTTCTCTATTCAAAAAGTTATAGACAGAAAAATACCCTTCTAGTATATTCAACCACTTGTCTACAACATCTGTGTCTATCTGACCTTCAAATATAGTAATATCGAAGTTTATTTGTACCTTGAAGGGGGTGACACCTTCGCTCGAAGAAGATGCGTTGCCCGTTGGTAGCTGCCGAAGGATTTGCGTGAAACTATCCATCATCTCGTTCCTTTGTTGCATGAGGGATTCCTCAATCAACAGCTTGAAAGGATATCCTGTCCAATCATCTTTCTTTTCTCCTGCCATGAGAGGTCACTTGGGTGTGCGAGAGATTTTTTCCTCAAGAGAAACAAGCTCGAGACCCAACTCTTTGTACTTCGACCTCGTTGGGGACATGCATTAAGACGACAAGGAGAAGACCGCTCTGATACCACTGATCCTAATTTTATGAGAAGAAGCAAATGAATACAAAATATTAACAGGTGCTTAACAAAAAATAAAGAGATACATTAATACCGGTTTTCTATTCAATAAGGAAATAAGATGAAACTGTAAAATGTAGCAGAAACAAGCTTGTTGGAATAGTAGCATCTTATCTCTGAGAAGAGATGTGACGTCTATGCTCATTCACAAGAAGATTATTACAATGAGTCTCTGAAGGCATTTTTACAATAAAAATGAATGCCCAAAACCCTAGACATCCAAAAACCTAACCCTAGGAGATGAAGCGCCAACAGTCATGTGGGCCCCTTTTGGGTAAGTCAGTACATCAACTTCCCGGGGTCGTAACTTTTGCATACGATCTCCATTATAGATGTATGATAACCCGTTGGAAAGGTATTGTCGAGGATATTCATTTTGGGGGCTCATTCATGCCTTCGGATTTCATTGAGAATATCTATCCTGAAAAACCTTCATTTAGGCCTTCAAAATGGCCTTGGAAGTTAAAACTGCTAGAAATAGTAAATTGCCAAAATTGTCAGAAAACTATTTTGAGCCTGTTGGAAAAGGTGGGTGGCCACTGATGTACACCTAGATCAAGTAGAGGGTTAAAACATGACTAGAAGATACATTGAGGGAGAGGTGTGGACAATAGACCTGCCACAACCTACTATCTCTCCCATTGTGGCTTGAACTGTAGGTTATCGACTGCCTAGCTCGAGGAGACCCATGATGTTGTGAGGGTAGACTGTGAAAGTTTCTCATGATGATTCTAAGGGAAACTCAATAAGGTAGGGGCCTTATTAATTAGAGGCCCTTAGTCTTCCACAAGATCACCTAACAGAGTATTGACACCATGGGTTTTCGATGTCTACCAAGTAAGTCAAGAGGCGAGTTGTACCCTTGGAGCACGTAGTGCATCCTGAAGGTCATGTTGCACAAGAAAAATGGAAAGAGGTGAGTGGAACCCTTGGAGCATGTAGTGAATTTTAAAGTACACGTCGTGCAAGAAAAATGGAAAGAGGAGAGTGGCACCCTTGGAGCACGTAGTGCATCCTGAAGGGCTCGTCGCGCAAGGGAAACAAAATGAGGTGAATGGCACCCTTGGAGCACCTAGTGCATCCTGAAGGGCATGCTGTGTTTTTAAATAATAAGTTAATAAACCTAGATGGCCTTAGAATGAATATTGTGATAAGAAAGATTTAAAAACAAATTCCCTAATAAAATGTCACCCAGCCTAGAAAAATAAAATCTAAGTCTGAGTGATACTTGTGGTAAATAATAATAATAATAATAATAATAATACTAATACTAATAATAATAATATATATATATATATATATATATATATATATATATATATATATATATATAAAGAAATAAATAAAACTAATAATCATCATTAAACATGTGATGAGAAGGGGGTAAGCAATTCAATTAATTTATAAAATCAAATTACCTTGGGGGATTACTTTTGGACAGAAAGGGAAATAATTGTTTTGTTACGTAAGCTAATTAAAAAGTTATTAATTAAAAAGAAAAAGGGGAAAAAGGTAATTTCCTACACTTTCTAATTAGATTTTTAGATGAAAAGGGAAAGAGGGAAATTTAAAAGAATTAGGAAACTAAGGGGAAAATGGGAAACATAAAGAAAAAGGGAAACATAAGGAAAAAACAGAATGACTAACTTCGCAAGGAATCTTTCCTTTAAGAACTTTCTAAATTGAACTCAACCAGTAAATTAGTAAGGGGGTAAGTCATTAAAATGTGTAAGGGAATATGGGGACACCTAGGAGAAATTCTAGGAATGTTTTTGGTGGGTGAGGGAAATAGGAGTAATTAAATAATTATTTAAATTATTTTCCGGTGCAACGAAGGGGATGGGAGACACATGTAATGGGATGATTTTTCTGAATTAAATTTTTGAACATTAAATTAAATGGGAATTTGGGAAAGAAATGACTTAGAAATTCTATATAAAGGAAGGAGGAGGAGGAGGATGGATCTAATATTTTATGCATAACGTTATGATGCAGAATTTTAGACTTGACTGACTTATCTTGTGTGAGTTGGGATACCTAGCTTGGTGAGGAGTGGTAGCTCGGCCTTGTGAGGCGAAATGGGAGCTAGTTGTTATCTGGTTTAGTGTCTATGGCCCCTTTTTGGCTTAGGGGCAAGGGGGAAGAAGAGTATCCCTAGCATTGGCTGGGAGGTACCGGTGAAGTCTCATCGGTCCGCAAGCGGGAGATGCATGGGACAATGACTCGGAGTAGATGAATTGGGCTACGATACAGTTTCTTTTATTCTACATGGTAGATTATTATAGACCTTACACTTTCATTTCTATACTGTTAACTGTGTAAAAAAGGTGTTGGACTTAGCATTTTAATTGAGAACTTAATTTTCCCCTTACCCTTAAGCTCGTTGCTTGACTTGATTCCCTTGGCTCTCGATCCCTGAATGTTGTGAATGTCCTATTGGTTTTGATTTATTGTGAATATTTGTTCTTTACTTCATCCTCATCCCTAGATCATTAGTCCACGCTTGATCAGTCATCCAGGAGCCAGATTGTCGGTCATCACTTCGGTGTTAATAGACCTATAGATCCTAGAGCCTTGTTTTTTTATGCATGGATGATGAGCGATGGATGTTTCTTCCAAGCCGTTTACCCCTGTCACTTGTTATTGTTTGATTGAGGGTCTTTTCACCTTCTTGCATTAAGTAATTCTTCACTTATTATCAATCCTATCCACAAACTGTTGATTACCCCTGCGTTTTGAACTCTGTGTCCCTAAATTTTTAACTTTGTGTTTTACCATTTTACAGCCGAAATTCCTCCCCCTCATCGAACTGCAACCTTTCCATGATTTATACTACGATCTTACCCTACTAGACTACAAATTTTATTTCATGTTGTCAGCATTATCAATTATCATTTTTGTCGGCATTTTCAATTGGTTTTATATCTGCATTTTATTTAATGGCAACGTTATCATTTTTTGATAGTATTTTCAGCAACCCATTTAATGGCTTCTTCTGTACCCAACAAACACATAAACTTAAGACCCTTAGCATTGGAAGTTTAGAACATATTCATCCTAAGCTCAACCCTTTCTAGTATGTGTTCTCATCTTTGTTTAACCTGCACTTTCAATGTGCGTTTAAGCAATGAGAGATACATCATTTGGATGTGTTCTTGTTCTTACCCCAACGCCAGCGAACCTGATATTTACATTTGCATGTTTAGGAACCCTTGCCAGAAAACCCGTGGTCATGACCCTTTTAATTTAGATTTTGTGGATTTAAACTCTCCTTTGATTTGACTGTTTACACAACGTTTTTTTTGGACAACCATTTGTATCTCTGCAACGATTTTTTTTTTAAATATTAGACAACCTGCATCCATTAACACCCTAGAATTATACACCTTAATTTTTTTTTAACTTGGTGACAACAATTTATTCATTTGACCACAGAGCACTTATTTTGTTTTTCTCAAGAATATCCCATATAACTTAGCAATACATTTGTTATGAAAACAATGTCTTAACATAAACATTCTGGGTGGCCAATAAATATTGATTGAAAGCAAATCTATTTCTGCGATTTATGTATTACCCAACAATGTCATTATTCCCTTTGCGATTTGGTCTATTAAATGTCAGCTATTTCAGTTAGTGTTTTGTGTTTTTTTATATACGTCATATTTATTAATGTTGGGTAACAACGATATCATCAAATCTTTATGGATGGCATGTTGACTGTGTCAATTCCTGCATTAAATTGGAAAATTACCTGCGTTTTCAACCTCAACATTTGGTGAAAGATAGTCAGAGTTACCTTTAAATGTTATGTAGCATTTCAATGCTTGGAAGCACATAAAAAGTTGGCAACTCTCCTGTGGTGCAATTTTTACCCTTTAAATTTTCTCTTACCTGCTTTCCTGTAGACATCAGTGTTGTTATTTTTATTTAATACAAGATGAATATCCACAAACAACATTTTAATTTGACTGCAGATCTGGTGGAGGCGTTTTAGCTCAGTGCTTGAACAACAATGAAATTTTGTTGGCGAAATTTTTGTTGATTAATAGAAAATTTCCTTTATTATGACAACGATACATAAGATATCCTCTTGCTATTTTCATATTTATTTTTATAGTGTGAACCCCCTTTTTATTTATATAGTGTAAATCCTGTTCATAGTGTAAAACCATTTTTATGCATATAGCGTAGATTCATTTTTATATATCATGGAAATCTTGTTCAAGGACAACTATATAATTGATTGTTTAAATGGATATTATGGATAAAATGGAGAGATATTTTATTAATAGCATAATGACCTTGATTTTATTGATAGCATGTTTTATTAGTGGCATTTTTTTAGTAATATCATACTGATAGCATGTTAATAGTTTTTAATTAAAATATGGCAAGGTCATTAACGGTCAACAAATTTATATTTAAAGACAACAATTAAAATCTTGCAGTGTCAGTTTTAAAGGATAGCGATAGATACTCAACTGATCTTGGGATTGGATTTTAGTTGCAACAAGTGATTGTTTAATAATATTCTTTTATTATGTACAGATTGATTTTGTTGCGCAAGGAAATTGTTGTGTTGTAAGAATGTCATAGTCGTCTTGTTGACTTGTCGGTTGGCTGCCAGGGTTTTTCATCATGTCTTGGGATGGTTAAGTTGTACTCCATTTGAGTTGGATTTGTCTTGAGTTCTTGGTCCGGATAGGTCATTTTTACCAGGTTATTGTCGCACCTATCACATGGGGCGACATGATTTTGGACAAGGGGATCATGGGGTGCCCTATCAGATAGAGGTGAATGATTACATGGTCGAAGTCGGTGCTTCCCGTTGAGGGTGTTTGTTCGTTGTAGTTGTTGATGGAGCTTGGTTTTAACGCCTTCGTGCATTTGGTTGCACACCATAGAAGTTCTAGTTAAGGGTCATCAAAACCGTTGTGTCAAATTACAAATGTTGTCCCTTAGCCTATAGGCATTGTCTGTGTGTGTTGGGCGGGTAGTCGTTTCTCTCTATTTCTTATGCATGTTTCACCTAGTTTCTCTTGTGCTAGTGCATGGAGTCATGGTTGTCTATTGATTTCTTTACGGGCGTGTGTTTGTGGTCAGGTTGTGTGGTTCAACTGTTTTTGCCATCGTCTTCTTGCCAAAAATAAATAAATTGCATTTTCTTCTTCGCTTGTAGTCATAACGTTTGGGGTTGTTACTTACAATTTAAATGATTTAAAAAAATAAAATATATCATCTATGTGGAATAATCCATATGTTCTTCAAAATGGAATGGAAGGTAAGAATCTAAAGTGTAATACAACTAGAATGGCAGGTAAGAATCTAAAGCATAATACAACTAGAATGACAAGTAAGAATATAAATCATAATACAACTTGAATGGACTAACAAAACCAAACATATTATCTCCATGAAAGAATCCATTTGTTCTTCAAAACCGAATGGCAGGTAAGAATTTAAAGCTCAAAACGAAAATCATAATATAGTGTGATTGAACTAATAAAATCCAAAAACACCATCTCTATGGAGGAATCCATATGCTCGAGCATAGGCGTAGGCGTATAGTTTCGTAATTGCTTGACAATAAGAAGTGTCCACAAAAAGATGTGTTCGTGTTTGACCTTTGTCCCAAATCCTCATCCAAATATTATAATACAATTTGGTGGAAACTTTTGAATTCCACTTCAAAAGACTTTTTAATCATGTTGAAAAATATTAAAGAAAAAATTGTTGACAGATGTTATGCTACGAAAAATATTCTCTCAAACACACTTATACATTTTGTTCATAAGTTTCATAAACAATTATTAATACCTAATACCTGAAATTGTTATTATATTCACAAGGCTTTCAAACACACTTATATGTGTCACTTTCAGTAATATGTACATGGAAGTAAACACATGTTTTCTCTTTATAAAGTTGCAACACAAGGACCCATGGAAATATCACCATCGCATGCAACCAATCGGCTGACACCCTGAATTCACTGAACAATTATAATGTATAAACCTCCAGCTTAAATACCACGATGTCTGCGTCTTAATTTTCTAGGATTTCCAGTGAAATGTGGGAGAGAGGGGAAAGATGAAGACTTGGTTCAATGAGACTCTCAACCCTGTTCTGTAATGATCCCATCGTTACGACTACATGCGACGCAACAAAAAATATATATCTTTTTTAAATAAGGACGGTAACAAAGAAAAAATTTAAACAACACAACTTGATGATGACATAATGCACACAGATCATGTGATAGTAAACATCGAATCAAACACTAGCACATCCGGAAACTGGACGAAACATGCGATAATTAATAGGCAGATAAAAATGACTACCCTCCTAAAAAAAGAAAGACAATGCGTACCAGATAAAGGACAACATCAACCACCCGACACAACAACTTCGTCAACCAGTAACTAGAAGCCTCTATGGCACGCAAAACAAAACACGTTAAGACATTACAAACCAAGTATCAACATCAATTACAATGAACAACGCCCACATAGGGAAGCATAAGACTCCAACTAGGTTATCGTTTGCATCTATCCATCAGGGCGCACAATGACCCCTCATCTGGAATCATGCTATCACACGGCGATAGGCATGACTGTAACCATGGTGCAACACATAATTTATAGACCCTCAACCCAAGCTAACAACCACGCGCTAGGAGACCAAAATAATTGTCAAAACACGAGGAATAAACCCAAGAGCCCAACCAATAAGTCAACAAGATGCAAGGGAAACCTGACTACTCTAACAATCATACATCACATTAATTTAAATCTATAACAATCATGTATAAAAATACTCCATTAATTCATCCCAGTGCCTTGTCATCTATAAACTCCTTTAATTCCATTTTTGGTATCAACAATGATACCGTGGTCTAAAATTAATATCATTGTCTATAAACATATGATATCGCAAAGTTAAATATCATAACGCTGCATAAATTTCAATACGATCCATAACTATATGTTAATGTAGAGTTAAATATGGTAACACTATGTAACTATAATAATGTTGTGTAAATATATGATCCATAAAAATCAATGATAATGTTGTGTATATATCAATAACTATATGATCCATATGGATATCAATGGCCACCCACCTTTTCCAATTGGCTCAAAACAATTTTCTGGCATTTTTGGTAATTTACTATTTTTAGCAGTTTTCACTTGCAGAGCCGTTTTGAGGCCCTAAACGATGTTTTTTGGGAAAACAAGTTTGAAATATGTTAGTTCCTTCGTTATTTCACCTAAAATGAATCTCCTCGATGATATCTTTCCAAAGGGCTTTCATACACCTAAAACGAAGATTGTATGCAAAAGTTACGACCCCAGGAACTTGATGGACTAACTTACCCAAATGGAGCCCACATGACTTTTGGCACTTCATCTCCTAGGGTTTGGTTTTTGGATGTATAGGGTTTTTGACATTCCTACTTATTGTAAAAATGCCTTCAGAGCCTCATTGTACTCATTTTCTTGCGAATGAGAACAATTGTCACATCTCTTCTCAGAGATAAGCCGCCACCATTCCAACAAGCTTGTTTCCACTGCATTTTACTATTTTCAGCTTATTTCGTTATTGAATAGAAAACCAGTTTTACTGTATCTCTGTTATTTTGTGTTAAGAACCTGTTAATAATCTGTACTCATTTCGTTTTTCTCATAAAATCCGTATTAGTGGTATCAGAGCGATATGTTCCTTGTCATATTAATGCATGTCCCCAACGAGGTTGGAGTACAAAGAGTTGGGGCTCGATCTTGTTTCTCTTGAGGACAAAATATCTCACACACCCAAGTGACCTCTCATGGCAAGAGAAAAGAAAGATGACGGGACAAGAGATCCTTTCAAATTGTTGATTGAGGAAGCCCTAACGCAATAGAGGAACGATTTTGGGTACATTTTGGAATCCCACAAACCATTGTCTCAGATCGGGATAGTCAATTTATCATCACATTCTGGGTCAAGCTCACCAAATCCATGGCCTTCCACCCTCGGACAAATGGCCAAAATGAGGTTGTAAATCAAATGATTGTACATATCCTCTGCATGTATAATTCAAAGCACCCTGCACATTGGATAAGATGTTTCCCTATGTCCATCATAGATAAAACCAAGCCTTGCATAGCTGAACTGGCCAATGCCACTTTTAGGTGGGGTTGGGATTCCAGCCATTGTGTCCCATAGATGTTGCACATCCCCTTGCGATCACCTCAACCGACTCATCTCCTGCCCCAACTGAAGCTGAAAAAGCCACCTGGTTCATTGAGTGGATCCATCACATCCACCGATAGGTTTAGGATATCCTATAGATGTCCAATGAAAATTACAAACAATGCCATGATCAACATCGGGTGCCACATAAGTTTTAGGTGGGCGACAAATTTTTGTTGAACTTGCAGAAAGAACGCCTTACAAGACCCCATTGGAATCTTTTCCCACTCCATTATGGGCCATACACTATCACCAAGGCCATGTGGGATAATGATTTTGAGCTCAACATTCCTCCTTTCCTTGGCCTGCACCCAGTGTTTAACGTGGATGTCCTTCGCCCTCATTTTCCACCATTATTGGACACCTCAGAAGTAGCAGAACAATTGACACCAACAGAGCTCAAACCCGAATTCATACAACAAGAATCTAATGATCAGATTGTGGAAACACATATCAAAGGCACTCAAGATCAAAGGATCTAGATTTATCGAGTCGTCAAAGCAGGGCAACTCCTCCACCAAGGCAAGTGGCTCACCTGGGGCCAAATCCAACATAAATTTCCTCATCTGATGGGGGACCTCAACACAATGGAGACCATTTATTCCTAAGGAGGGAGGATTAATATAGATGGATATTGGTGGCCACCCACCTTTTCTAATTGGCTCAAAACAGTTTTCTTGCAATTTTGGTAATTTACTATTTTTAGCAGTTTTCACTTCCGGAGCCGTTTTGAGGCCCTAAACGATGTTTTTTGGGAAAATAGGTTTGATATAAATGATTTCCTTCATTATTTTGCCTAAAATGAATCTCCTCGATGATACCTTTCCAGCAGGCTATCATACGCCTAAAACGAAGATCGTATGTAAAAGTTATGACCCTAGGAAGTTGATGTACTAACTTACCCAAACTGGGCCCACATGACTTTTGGTGCTTCATCTCCTAGGGTTAGGTTTTTGGATGTCTAGGGTTTTTGACATTCCTTCTTATTGTAAAAAGGACTTCAGAGCCTCATTGTAATCATCTTCTTATGAATGCGCACAATTGTCACGTCTCTTCTTAGAGATAAGCCACCACCATTCTAGTAAGCTTGTTTCTACTGCATTTTATAGTTTTCAGCTTATTTCGTTATGGAATAGAAAACTAGTTTTACTGTATCTCTGTTATTTTGTGTTAAGAACCTATTAATAATATGTATTCATTTCGTTCTTCTCATAAAATCTAGATCAGTGGTATTAGAGCGGTTTGTTCCTTGTCATCTTAATGCATGTCCCCAATGAGGTCGGAGTACAAAGAGTTGGGTCTCGAGCTTGTTTCTCTTGAGGACAAAATCTCTCACACGCCCAAGAAACCTCTCATAGCAGGAGAAAATAAATATGACGAGACATGAGATCCTTTTAAACTATTGATTGAGGAATATCTCATGCAATAGAGGAACAAGTCTGGGTACATTTGGAATCCCACAAACCATTGTCTCGTATTGGGATAGTCAATTTCTCAACACGTTTTGGTCGATGCTTTGGTCATTGCTGGACACCAAGCTCACCAAATCCATGGCCTTCCACCCCTAAACAAATGGACAAACTGAGGTTTTAAATTAAGTGATTGTGCATATCCTTCGCATATATAATTCAAATCACCCCCACGCATGGGATGAGAGCCTTCCCTATGTCCAACATAGCTACAACCGAGCCTTGCATAGCTCAACTGGACACAACACCTTTCAGGTGGGGTTGGGATTCCAACCATTGGGTCGCATAGATGTTGCATGTCCCCTTGCGATCAGCTCAACTAACTCATCTCCTGCTCCAACTGAAGTTGAAAAATCCACTCGGTTCATTGATCAGATCCAGCACATCTGCCAATAGGTTGAGGATATACTACATAATTCCAATGACAAGTACAAACAATGCCATGATTAACATCGAGTGCCACATAAGTTTCAGGTGGGTGAAAAAGTTTCGTTGCACTTGCAGAAGGAACGCCTTACAGGACCCCATTGGAAGCTTCGCCCACTCTATTATGGGTCGTACACTATCACCAAGGCCATGGGGGATAATTCTTTTGAGCTGAACATTCCTCCTTTCCTTTTCCTGCACCCAGTGTTTAACGTGGATCTCCTTCGCCCTTATTTTCCACCATTATTAGACAGCTCAGAAGTAACATAACAACTGACACAAACAGAGCTCAACCCTGAATGCATACAATAGGAATCCAATGATGATATTGTGGACACACATATCAAGGTAACTCGACAATAAAGGATCCATCTTTATCGAGTCGTTAAAGCAGGCCAGCTCCTGCACCAAGGCAAGTGGCTCACCCGGGGCCAAATTCAGTAGAAATTTCCTCATTTGGTGGGGGACCTCAACGCATTGGAGAAAATTTCTTCCTAAGGAGGGAGGATTGATCCAAATGGATATCGGTGGCCACCCACCTTTTCCAATTGGCTCAAAACAGTTTTCTGACAATTTTGGTAATTTACAATTTTTAGTAGTTTTCACTTCGAGAGCCGTTTTGAGGTCCTAAATGATGTTTTTTGGGAAAATAGGTTTGAAATATCCAATTTTCTTTGATGTTGTACCCAAAATGAATATCCTTGATGATACCTTTCCAATGGGCTATCATACGCCTAAAATGAAGATCGCATGCAAAAGTTACGACCCCGGGAAGTTGATGTAGTAACTTACCCAAATGGGGCCTACATGACTTTTGGCACTTCATCTCCTAGGGTAAGGTTTTTGGATGTCTAGGGTTTTTGAAATTCCTGCTTATTGTAAAAATGCCTTCAATCCTCATTGTAATCATATTCTTGCGAATGAGAGCAATTGTGACATCTCTGATCAGAGATAAGCCACCACCATTCCAACAAGCTTATTTCTACTGCATTTTACAGTTTTCAACTTATTTCGTTATTGAATAGAAAACCAGTTGTACTCTATCTCTGTTATTTTGTGTTATGCACCTGTTAATAATATGTATTCATTTTTTTCTTCTCATAAAATCCATATCAGTGGTATCAGAGCGTTCTGTTCATTGTTTCCTTAATGCATGTCCCCAACGAGGTCAGAGTACAAAGAGTTGGGTCTCGAGCTTGTTTCGCTTGAGGACAAAATCTCTCACATGCCTAAGAAACCTCTCATGGAAGGAGAAAATAAAGATGATGGGATAGGATATCCTTTCAAATTGTTGATTGAGGAAGCCCTCATGCAACATAGGAACGAGTTTGGGTACATTTTGGAATCCCACAAACCATTGTCTCAGATCAGGATAGTCGATTTCTCAGCACATTTTGGTCGAGCCTCTGGTCATTGTTGGATACCAAGCTCACCAAATCCACGACCTTCCACCCCCGGACATATGGCCAAACCTAGGTTGTAAATCAAATGAATATACATATCCTTCGCATGTATAATTCAAATCACCCCCGCACATAAGATGAGAGCCTTCCATTTTTCCATCATAGCTACAACCGATCCCTTCATAGCTCAACTCACCACATCCCCTTTCAGGTGGGGTTGGGAATCCAACCATTGGGTCTCATAGATGTTGCATGTCCCCTTGTGGTCACCTCGACCGAGTCATCTCGTGCTCCAATTGAAGCTAACAAATCCACCTAGTTTATTGAGAAGATCCAACACATCTGCCAACAGGTTCAGGATATCCGACAGAAGTCCAATGACAAGTACAAACAATGCCATGATCAACATCGGGTGCCACATAAGTTTCAGGTGGGCAACAAAGTTTGGTTTCACTTGCAGAAATAACGCCTTACAAAATCCCATCGAAAGATTCTCCCACTCCGTTATGGGTTGTACACTATCACGAAGGTCATGGGGAATAATGATTTTGAGCTCAACATTCCTCCTTTCCTTGGCCCGCACCCAATGTTTAACGTGGATCTCCTTTGCCCTTATTTTCCACCATTATTGGACACCTTAGAAGTAGTAGAACAATTGACACCAACAGAGCTCAAACCCGAATGCATACACCAAGAATCCAATGATCAGATTGTGGACACATATATCAAAGGCACTCAACAACAAAGGATCCAAATTTATCGAGTCGTCAAAGCAGGGCAGCTCCTGCACCAAGGCAAGTGGCACACCCAGGGCCAAATCCAACATAAATTTCCTCATCTGATGGGGGACCTCAACACAATGGAGACCATTTATTCCTAAGGAGGGAGGATTAATATATATGGATATTGGTGGCCACCCACCTTTTCCAATTGTCTCAAAACAATTTTGTTACAATTTTGGTAATTTACTATTTTTAGCAGTTTTCACTTCCGAAGTCCTTTTGAGGCCCTAAATGATGTTTTTTGGGAAATTAGGTTTGAAATATGTAATTTCCTTTGATATTGTGCCTAAAATGATTCTCCTCAATGATACCTTTCCAATGGGCTATCATACGCCTAAAACGGAGATCGTATGCAAACGTTACAACCCCAGGAAGTTGATGTACTAACTTACCCAAACGAGGCCCACATGAATTTTGGCGCTTCATATCCTAGGGTTAGGTTTTTGGATGTCTAGGGTTTTTGACATTCCTAATTATTGTAAAAGGGACTTCAGAGCCTCATTGTAATCATATTCTTGTGAATGAGCGCAATTGTCACATCTCTTCTCAGAGATAGGTCGCCACCATTCCAACAAGTTTGTTTCCGCTACATTTTACAGTTTTCAGCTTATTTTGCTATTGAATAGAAAACCAGTTTTACTGTATCTCTTTTATTTTGTGTTAAGAACCTGTTAATAATCTGTATTCATTTCGTTCTGCTCATAAAATCCAGATCACTATAACTATCAATGTACAACGTCGTATAACTTTCAATGTATAACTATCAATGTAAAATAGTGATCCATAAATATCGTTGGGTAAATAATCAACAATGGATAAAAACACTGTCATATAAACAATAATAATAAATACCATTATAAAAACATTGTCATATAAACAACTCATAAACAAGCTATCCTATAAACACGTTATCATTCCTTATTAAACACAGTCATATTTAAACACAAATATTCACCTAATAAAAACACTGAGATCAATATATAAAATGTTGTCTAACAATTCGTAAATGATTGTTATCCATGATATTGTTGTATCTCAATAAATTCAGTGTGTTTTTAACATATATAATTGCATAACTAAAGAAAAATAAAACCCTCACGAAAATGTTGTGAAATAAAGTCATTGTCTAACCAATAGATAATTCGCTGTAAAACATTTCGGTGTGAGACAAACATTTTTAATAAAAAGGAAAATTGCCAGCCTAAAATCTTTGGCATACACAACCTAAATTGTTGTCCATAGATATGATCTAATATCACTGTCCAAATTCATGATATGATTTCGTTGTCTAAATATGTGATAATAGAATCGCATTGATAAGATTTGTAAACAAATAACAATGAGAGAAATCATTGTCTAGCATATAAATCATTGTCCTTAACCTATTAAAAACATAGTCAATATATAATTTTGTAATCAAATTGGCTATATAAATTCATAGTCATTATATAATTTCGTAGTCTATAATAAATTCACAGTCAATGTAAAAAATGGTGGCTGTGAATTTGAATGGCAATATAACTCACAGTCAATATATACTTGGATATACAATTTCATAGTCAATAATATAATTTCGCAGTCAACGATAAGGTCATCATCCAGTAGTAAGCTTAAAGATGAATCTATTGTTGAATACTACTAATTCATAAATTGATAAATCCATTGACATTTTTTGGGTAAATGCAGGGTGTTCCACCTAGAAAATCGTGGTGTTGATTCTATATAAAGTGCCAAGAAAGTCAAGGCATGGAGGCTGGTTAGTAAACCGAGTAAGACGTAGAGTGATATAATAACCTCAATATCATTATTAGACACAAAGTATAGGAACACTATCCAAAAGTGCAGAGTGTAAAATTCCATCCAAAATACATATAAAATCGTAGAGTTATAAAAAACAAAGACACATCAAAATGTTGTCACACAGTCATAAAACACAATGATTAACATATTACAAATGCAGCGATTAACATAATAAAATTATGGAGTAACAATTCAACATTATGCCATTAAAATCATGGAGTAAGAACTGTGCATTATGCCATTAAATTCATGGAGTAAATCCTATGTAATGTGCCAAGGAAATGGTGACGTGAATGCTGGGTAAAATGCTAAGAAATCATAGAGATAATGCATAAAGATAATCAACCAAAATTGCAGAGTCTAATCAATCAGGGATAAATCAACAAAAACGCAGAGATACTCAACTTAAGAAGGTGCAAGGAATTGAGATTAATCACAAGAGAAAAACACAAAGGTAAGTAAGGGTTGATAATTGGGCGAAAATTTATCCTTCACTCATCATCCATGCACAGGAGAGAAGGGCATTTGAATCTATAGGTCTGTAAACACCGAAGTGACGACCGTCGATTTAACTACTGGACGACTTCTTAGGAACAAATTAATGACTAAAGGGATAAGAGAAAATAAAAAATTTCTTCGTAATGATCAATAAAACAAATGCAGAAAGGTCATAGCAATCAGGGTTGAGTTTGTCAAGGGAATCAATTCAAATATAGTGGGCATAAGGCTGGTATGAACTTAAGTTAATTGATTATAAAACGTTGAGTAGAAAAAAATATTTACACAAAATAAGTACAGTAATGAAAGCGCGGGAACATTATTAAACTACCATTCAAAAATATACGCATGCGTACCTTTTCCAAATGAGAAATCTATGATTCGTCGTCACACATGCTCTCCATCCAACTCCCACTTGCCGACCGATATGACCTCATTGGTACCTCTCATCTAATGCTAGGGGTAATCTTCTTCCCTCTGAGCCCCACGAGCCACAAAGGGGCCATGCACACAATACCAGAGAACTGCTAGCACCCAACTCACCTTGAAAGGTCGAGCTACCACTCATTACTTGAGTTGGGTATCCCAACTCCCACAAGAGAAGCTCAGTCAAGAAAAACATTCAACAGTGTAACACTACACATAAAGATGAGATCCATACTCCTCCTCCTCCATACTTTTTATAGAGTTTTCAACTAAATAGTTTCCCCAATTATCATTAAAAAAAAAATCATTTACTTAATTAGGAAAAACCTCCCACATACACATGTTGCCCGATCCCCTAGTTGCACTAGAAAATTAATTTAATTAATTAATTAATTATTCCTATTTCCCTCACCCACCTAAAAGCATTCCTAAAAATGCTCCTAGGTGTCCCAAAATTCCCTTACACTTCTTAAATTAGTTACACCTTACTTAATTATTAGTTGAGTTCATAATTAGAAATTTCCAATGGAAATATTCCTTACTATGTTAGGCATTCATCTTTTTCTTTACATTTCCCCTTTTCCTTAAGTTTCCCCATTTTCCTTAAGTTTCCCCATTTTTTTAAGTTTCCCTCTTTTTCCTTGCTAACTAAAAATCAATTTAGCAAGTGTAGAAAAAACAACTATTTACCCTCTTTTCCTTTACATTTCCCCTTTTCCTTAAGTTTCCCCATTTTCCTTATGTTTCCTAATTCTTTTAAGATTCCCTCTTTTTCCTTGCTAACTAAAAATCAATTTAGCAAGTGTAGAAAAAACAACTATTTACCCTCTTTTCCTTTTAACTAAAATTAAATTAGCAAAAATAGATAAAAACAACCATTTCCCTTTTTAAAATTTTAATTCTTCATGATAATTTGACTTAAATAAATAATTTGAATTTCTTACCCCCTTCTTGTTACATGTTTATTTATTATTAATTTTTGACCACATGTTCTACTTAGACATAGGTTTTAATTTCTCTAGGTTGGGCGACATTTTTATTAGGGAAAATTTTATTTAATTCTTACTTATCACATCATTCATTTTAGGGCCGACTAGGTTTATGCACTTACAATTTAAAATCGTTACGTGTCCTTCAAGATGCACTAGGTTCTCCAAGGGTTCCACTCGCCTCTTTCCATTTTCCTTGCGCGACATTCACTTCAGGACACACTAGGTGCTCCAAGGGTGCCACTCGCCTATTTCTATTTTCCTTGTGCGAAGCTCCCTTCAGGACTCACTGTGTACTCCAAGGGTTCCACTCACCTCTTTCCGTTTTTCTTGCACGACGTGCCCTTTAGGAAGCACTATGTTCTCCAAGGGTGCCACTCGTTGTTCGAAAACACATGTATTCAAACAGAGGACGAACACCTTCAGTAACCACTCACATAACTAGATCAAAGATCAACACACTGATGTTTTCACTTGGTAAAACCCCTACGGTGAAACATCCACGACCCCAGTCAATGCGGCCAGTTGGAGTAGTTTATTAATGCAAAGAAAAATATTACAGAGAGATTTTACAAGAGATTTTACAAGAGATTTTCTCACAATCGATCATTGGCAAATGAACCTCCATGCTCTTTAAATAGATATCATGGACCAATCACCTGTTAATCCATGGATCAATGGCCAGTGATATCAAGGAGAGTATGAACCGTTGGATCACTCTATGTCGGGAACATATCGTGACCATCGGATTTCCTAACTACAAATGCATACTAATGCACACTAAAGAAACACATTAGAAAGCACACTAGAAAGCACACTTTTACCTAACGACACAATACACCAAGTAGATCTTACTAACTCCTAAGTGTCTAAATATCCTAACAACCCCCCTTAAGAACAACTTGGGATAGGATTGAAGGATTTACAATAGTGACACAATAGGAGAAGGAAGGAGGCATTAGAGCCTATACCCCCTTAATGACAACTTCCTGAACTCCTAACATAGATCGAATTTTGGAACACTTCGCTTCTATAAGAGACATTGTGAAAATATCTGCAACTTGATCTTCTGTAGGGCAAAAAAGCACTTCAATAACTTGATCATGAATGAGCTTTCTGATGAAGTGCATGTGTAGCTTGATGTGTTTTCTACGCTGATGTTGAACTGGGTATTTGGAGATCTTGATGGCACTTTTATTGTGACACCAAAGACTGGTCGGATGCTGGTGCTAGAATCCAAACTCTGAAAGGATTAGTCGAAGCCACAGGGCTTCCTGAATTTCATTTACCATTGTTCGGTACTCTGCTTCTACTGAAGAAAGTGAAATAGCTTTATGTTTCGTATAGTCCCAAGTGACAGGTCCTGATCCAAGGCTGAAAACATAACCTACAGTATACTTCTGATCATCAGTGTCTCCCACCCAATCTAAATAAGTGAAACTATCCAATAAAGGAGTCCCCCCTTAACTATAATGTTTACCGAAATGAACTGTACCACGAACATAGCAAAGTATCCTTTTAGTTGCTTTCCAATGGATTTCATGGGGTGTTTTCATATATCGGGCAACAAGACCAACAACAAAGGAAATATCAAGATGGGTATGATTCAAGTATAAGAGGCTACCAACTAACTAACGGTACAGGGTGGCAGAAAGCTTGACTCCAGACTGGAAGGGAGAAGGTGTTGGTTTACAATCATGCATGTGAAAGCGACGAAGAAGGTCACAATCATACTTAGACTGGGAAAGAAAAATTCCTTCATTGGTTTGCAAAACTTGGAGGCCAAGGAAATAACGCAAAAATCCTAATTCTGTCATTTAAAATTTCTTCTTAAGGATGGTTTTCACATGGTTTAAAAGTTTTGAGTCACTACCAATAAGGATAAGGTCATCAACATAAAGGACAAGGATTATGGGATGGCTTCCTACTTTATTGGTATAGACATTAGGATCAGAATGGCATCTAGAGAATCCAGTGGCAATAAGAAATATATCTATTTTGGCATACCAAGTTCGGGGAGCTTGCTTGAGACCATAAATAGATTTCTTGAGGCGACAAACAAGGCTAGAGTCATTCTGGACATAGCCAGGAGGTTGTTCCATGTAGATTTCTTCTTGCAAATCTTCGTGTAAGAAGGCGGATTTAACATCATCTGATGGACCTCCCATTTATGTGAGGCATCAAGGGCAATAACAAGGAGGATGGAATTCATTTTTTCTACAGGGTAAAAGGTTTCATTATAGTCAATTTCTTCAACTTGGGAAATTCCTTTGGCAACTAACCGAGCCTTGTGTCTTTCAACACTTACATCAGATGCATATTTAGTTTTGTAAACTCATTTTAATCTAACAATTTTTCTTCCTCTTGGAAGAGGTACAATATACCAAGTATCGTTTTCCATTAAAGAACGATACTCTTCATCCATTTCTATATCTCAATTTGGATGACCTGAAGCTTCTGCAAATGTCTCTAGATCACGAGTTTCTGAAACTTGAGCCAAAAGAGAAGAGGCTCCCTGGAAATGTGAATGTGTTCAATGCTGATCTAATGGATCACTAACAAGATCACCAACTACTTCTCGTGTTGAACGGACCCATCTAGGAAGTGGTAGAGCTAGTGCTGGTTAATGTTCAAAGGATTGATCTGGAGGAGGGTGAGCAGGCGGAGGTGGATTTTCATCCTCTCTATCATCATCTAAAGAAGAAATCAGATCATAAGAAGGAACAAATGTCGAAGATGGATTGCAGGCCAAAGAAGGCACAAACGTCGAAGATGGCTCACATACCAAAGAGGGCACAATCATCGAATTAGGCTCGCAGGCCAAAAGATTTTCATCAAATTTAACATCTCTTCTAATAATAATTTCATTACAATGTAATTGAAGAAGTTTGTAACCTTTGACATCTTTAGAAAAACCAACAAATATACACTTCTCACTTTTAGGCTGCAATGCTTTCCTTCTCTCATCAGGAATGTGAGCCCATGCTATACTGCAAAATAGACAAAAGTGACTTACATTTGGTTTAATTTTAGTCCAAGCTTTTTCTGGTGTTATATTTTTAAGAGCCTTTGTGGGAGTGCAATTTACTATGTAATTTGCACAGTTGATGGCTTATGCCCAATACTTTAGACTTAATCCCTTAGATTGGATCATACAATTAGCCATTTATTTTAATGTGCATTTCTTTCTCTCAGCAACAACATTTTGTTGTGGTGTATATGGAATAGTGTGTTGCATTTGGATTCCCTGTGTAGTGCAATAGCTTGTAAAATTATTGTTCACATATTTGCCTCCATTATCTGTTCTTAACCTTTGAATTTGATGTCCATATTGCTTTTATACAAGGGCCTTGTAGTCCAAAAACTTGTCAAAAAATTCACTCTTGAGTTTTAATAAGTAAACCCAAGTACGTCTGGAAAAGTCATCAATGAAAGTTAAGAAATACTTGCACCCAAAAAAATAAGGAGAAGAAAGTGGACCACACAAATTACTACGAACAAGTTGCAAAGGACCCGAGGCATACCAAGAGGCACATTTGTCAAAATTGTCTCGATGATGTTTTTCGAGAACACAGATGGCATAAACACCATCTCTGCATGAAACAAGAGGAATACCATTCACCATCTGTTGATTACATAGTTGTTTCAATGAGCGATAGTTTAGATGACCAAACCGCTCATGCCAAAGTTTGCTCAAGTCATCGCTATGATAAACAAAAACTGATGAAAAAGTTGATGACCCAAAGTTGTCAAACTTGTACAACGTGGTAATATCATCAACAATTCCATTTGCAATAACATGCTTAGGATATTTTAGATCCTTGATTACAACTTGGTGAGGTGAAAACTCGATTGTTTTACCTTCACCTGAGTGAGTGATTTGATATACTGATAGAAGGTTACAAGAAAGACTTGGAACACATAATACATCATTGAAATGACCGTTATCTACTTGAACTATTCCAGATCCTACAACACTAAGAGATATTTCATCACCAACAAATATTTTCTTAGTGTTACATTAATTTAGAGAAGCAAATATGGATTTATTCTTATCCGTATGATAAGATGCTCCTGAATCAATAAGCCACTCATAAGAAGAAGAAGTAGTACTAGAATTTGAATTGAAGGAGAAACCAAAAGCAGAAAGTGCATGTCCATGACAAGAAGAAGTTGAATCAATACTGATGTTGTGCTTCTTCATCGTTGCTTCTAATGATGTCATATTCTTGAAACATTTCGGACTCATCATGACCATATTTATCACAAAAGTTGCAATCTCTGTTAGTATTCTTACTTTAATATTTTTCTCCCTTTTCACCAGTAGGATCTGAAGTTGTTTGAGAAGGTTTGGGACCCTTATGTTGTTTGTTGTTGTAGAGAGGATGTTGCTTCTTGGGATACTTGGGTTTATCTTTCTGCTGGGCAGCTACGGCTTTGTTGGAGGGACCTATGGTGATGATCACTCCAAATTGTACAAGCTTATCTTCCTCTCGAATCAAAGAAGCACAAAAGGACTCAAGAGTGGGTTTTTCATAAGCTTCTTCCCCTAGAGCCTCTCTCCTGGCATAAAAGGTAGATACAAACACAAAATATGAACTACCTAGATTAGAAAGAATAAGATAGATGCAACGCTCTTCCTCCATCTTTATCTTACATTCTTCACATAAAATTTTGAATGTTTTAAACCTAGATAGATAGTCTCCAAGGCAAGAAAAATCATTTGGACTCAAGGTCAATATTTTATTTTCTAACTGTTGTGCTCGAATAATATTGAGTTTACTAAACACAGATTCAATCATGTCGCAAGCTTCTTCGACGCCATCAATATCTTGAAGGTGGTACTTTAAATCAGGAGAGATGGAAATTATGATTAGTCCACGTGCTTCGTTATTCCTATTATCCCACTTGTCTTTCTTATCAACATCAGTGGGTGCTTTTTCCTTTCCCAAGGTAATCTGGTACAAGCCTTTACTTCTTAATAAATCTCCCATATGACATTTTCATCGGAAGTAGTTGTTGTTGGTAAGCAATACAGTACTTGTAGAAACCATATTAAATATGCATATAATGTGGGAAAAAAACTGAAAAATGATGATCTATATGGAAATATCTTGAAAATTTATGCGATTTAAAAAGAAATGTCACTGAAAAAAGATTTCTGATGTTAGAGTTATGCCCTTTTAAAAAAAGACACAATCGGTAACCAAATGACCATGTGATTGTATAAGTTACTTTATGAAGTGACCCACTTTTATAAAGAGAAGTGGGGATCACTTTTACAATGAAGTTACTTTATAACAGAAAAGAAGCATGCAAAATCAATAAAATATTAAAGCTACTTATAGTGATTCACTTTTATACTTGAAGTGAAATACACTTTACAATTTTAGCATGAAATTTTCTAGAAAAAGGTAACAAAAGAGAGATTTGAACTCAATACCTCTTACTTAATAAGGAAACATTTAACCAAATGATCTAGCAAAACATGATGTAATGTTCAAGAGGAGGATTGGGGGTGTTGTTGTTGTTTTTTGTTGTTGTGGAAGATGGCCTTGGAGAGCGTGCTAAAAAAAACTCTTTTCACACAAGAAAAAAAAATTCACTTCTCGATGAAAACAAGGGTTAGATCTCGGTTAGCTTACCCGGACGATGATATAAAAGAGTAGAAACCTAGAAATAAATAAAACAAAACCAAAATAAAACCAAAATACTACTCTACAAAAATTTTTAAAAATGCGTATTCAAGATTTATACCTCTGGATGTGACTGTAATGGTCGTATCATGGGAAAATGAAAATATTTTCAAGTGAAATGAAAAGTGTTCCTGACTGAAACAAGCGCTCCATACAAAATGGAATATTCCTCTCAGCCTATAAATGTACGAAAATAACATAAAGTGGAGATGAGGCAACTCAACTTCACGATCTCGAGCTACAACAGGAGCAGGTCTTCAAACAAGCTCTGATACCATGTTTGAAAACACAGGTATTCCAATAAAGGATGAACACCTTCAATAAACACTCACATAACCATATCAAATATCAATACATTGAGTTTTTCACATGGTAAAAACCCTACGGGGAAACATCCACGGCCCCAACCAACATGGCCACTTCGAGGAGTTTATTAATGCAAAGAAAAAGATTACAAAGAGATTTTACAAGAGAGTTTCTCATAATCGATCATCGGCAAATTCCCCTCCATGCTATTTAAATAGAGATCATGGACCAATCGGGTTTTAAGCCATGGATCAATGGATGTTAAGATCGAGGAGAGCATGAACCATTGGATCACTCTATGTCGGGAACATATCGTGACCGTCGGATTTCCTAACTACAAATGCATACTGATGCATACTTAAGAAACACACTAGAAAGAACAATTTTACCTAATGACACAATAGACCAAGTAGATCTTACTAACTCCTAAGTGTCTAAATATCCTAACACTCACCTCTTCATTGACTTGGTAGACATCAAAAACCCCTGGAGTCAATACTCCACTAGGTGATCTTGTGGGAGACTAAGGGCCTCTAAGGAATAAGGTCCCTTCCTTATTGCGCACCCCATAGAATCATCATGAGCGACTCTCGCAGTCTTCCCTCACAATGTAATGCCCAAAAATATATATCTAAACATTGTTATCCTCACAAGCAATTATTTCTTAACTAAAAAAATATCTATTCAGCATAATATCGATCTTCATACCAGCAACTTCAACAATTTAGATTCATCAAATATTAACGAATTTATAGCAGAATAAATAAATGCATAATTCAACAGGGTACCTGGTTCTGATTCTATTTCCGTTGCCAGCTGTCTTGCTGCTGCTGCTCTCTTGCTACCTGCTACACAACCCAGTCCTGTTGCAAACACAGAAAAATTGCCCAAAACTATTGTCCACCCTGCTAACTAGGAAAACAACCTAGCTCCAGGATATCTATGGATATCCTGGCCCTCCGAGCCCAAAACCTCTAGCAACCCCGGTCCACTGTGTCAATCCCAAACACAAAATTCCTCCCTGGTCCAATACTCAGAGTTCTCCCC
>ML778111.1:476555-490263 GCA_009831015.1 Picea engelmannii | reverse complement strand
TTTTAAGCATGAGACATAAACATGATTATAAAATTGTACTAATATACATATACTCTTTGTCGTGTATTTCTTACCAATTTTTTTTATGGTTCCATCTTCTATAGTTCTCTACCATTCATTGTATATCATGATTAAAGTTTACTATCAACAATTGAAATAACAATAGTGCCATAGTAAACTATTGTTAAACATAATGAACATGGACCACCATAATCAGATCTACATGGTCAACAAAGGTTAGCCATGGGAATGGTCAACCATAATAAAATCTGATCAACCATAGTCAACCATGGTCATGGTAAACCATAGTCAACCATCTCCATTTTGAATTAATATATTAATGTATTAATACTTTAATAATTTATTATTAATATATTGTTATTTTGATAATGTATTTATTAAGGTATTGATACTTTAATAATGTATTACTACTTTATTAATGTATTAATAATTTATCAATGTATTAATAAATATTGTGTAAATGTATTGATTAATTAATACATTACATTATTAATGTATCAATTAATTAATATGTTACATTATACATTAATGTAAATTAATACTTTAATTTATACATTACATTTATGCAACAATGTATTATTACTTTAGTAATGTATCATTTTATTAGTGTATTAATATTTTATTTATGTTTTATTGTATTAATATTTTATGGTTACATCCTTGTGCAAATGTTCATTGTATATGTTGACTAGCAACAACCACTTTATAAAAGTGGTTGATAGACGCCGATTGGCACCATTAGTTTGGAAAGAGGAAAAATGGCACCAATAGACGTATATCAACCACTTTTATAAAGTGGTTGTTGCTAGTTGATGGCCAGAATGCCTTGGGAACGACCATTAATATAATAGCACAACCACATAATTTTGGCTGATGAATGTCGAAAGGTATATTTAATTTACTAGTGCATGGCATGTTAGGGAAAAACAACCATCAGAGGCCATCAATAGCAAGCATAGTAAGTCAATAAAGAAACCAAAAAAGGTATCAAGAGGTCGGAATAAATGGTAAGGCCACAATAACTTATAGCAGTCAAATAACTTATACAACAATTTGGTTTGTAGCTTGGTAGCGACCTTAAAAATTGTTTTAAAAATTTGTTTTCTGCGATTAACAAAAACGCAGACATTTAAATAATGAATTCAATAGATAAGTGACAACACTAAACAGTGTCGAGGACATATAAATTGAACAGTCAAACAAATATAAAATGAGCAAAGCCAGAGAAATAAATTACAATTTTATGCACTCAAAGAGGCCGACAAAGTAGTCTCGTTGTTCGAATTACTCAGTAGCCAGCTTGTTTAGTATAGAAGTGTCCCGATCGGTTTCTCCACTGGTAAGCCTTTAGGTGGTATGCCTTTACCGTATTACAATTGATAAGTTGGCCATGGAAATATMCAGGAGACCACGCATGCGCGGGGGTGAGATGGATTGCAGGGCTGTCCATTTTTTAGAACTTTTTTCGTTCAAGGGTTTCCTCTCACAGCCTCCACTGAGTTTTCRTGTTTTACATATGCTTTACTATATATTATTATGAGAAACTTTAAAGGGTTGGCAAGTTAATCTGCAGTCCCCCATGCAACAACCACACACCCAGTAAATGTTGGCTTAAGAGTGTAACGTKCCACCAAGCCCTTAGGGTAAAATAAGGTGAAGCACTTCCACTTACCTCAGTAAGAAATTTATAAGCCCTAARAAAACCTAAATCTGCTTAATCTTTGTTAATTACTTAGACGTGGCAATCAGCTAGCCACCATAGTAAATTTTAAATATGATCAAGTAAAAGTAAAAAAATAAACATGTAAACTSATGTCTTTATAATAGCGAGGAAGTTAGTGGTTGRAATCACAACCATTGATTTATTGGGACGACTAAGACTATTCCATCAATATTTAATCTTGTCCATACAAAACTAATTAAGCACTAAAAACCTATTAAATGTGCCCATTGTCAATAGGTATACGCCTTTCGGCGTAATTAATACATTTAATTAATATAACCATTTAATATTATATTAATATAATATATAATAAAAAATGTATAAATTAAAATATTAATTGATTGATAAATATTAATATATTAATATTTATCAATCTATTAATATTTTAATTTATACATTAATGAAACATCCATACATTAAAAATAATATTAATGTATTTATTAATATTATTTTTAATGTATGGATGTTTTATTAATCTATTAAATTAATAAAGTATTAAAACATTATTAATTTAATAGATTAACAAAACATCCATAAACGTTAATGTATTAATCAAGTATTTATACATTATTAAATAATACATTAATAGAGTATTAATACAATAATAAAGTAATACTTTAATTATATATTATTAAAGTATAATAAAAATCCATGGTACGGTTAAGAGTGATAATTTATGCTTACCATGAGTATGGTTAACTATGGTAAACCATGACTTCATCAATGACCATGATTGTGACTATGGTTGACCCTAATCATGGTTGATATGGTAGACTATGCTTGACCATGACCATAATTAACTGGAATTGATCACCAGAACCATGGCTATGGTTGACCACAAATGATCATGCCCATGACTATGTGTGTTGTACAATATATATATATATATATATAACTTTTTATATTGATATTGGAAATGTTGGTCACCTTGTGACATAGGGACATATTTCTTTGCATTGTGACAACCGATTTTTTTTATGACAATGACAATATATATATATATATATATTGGAAAATGTTCATCACATTGAGACATTGGGAAATGTTCGTGACAATGTGATGTTGGGAATTGTTCGTGAGAATGGGACTTTGGGTAATGTTCGTCACAATGCGATGTTCGAAAATGTTCATCACACTCCAACATTGTGAAATGTCAGTCACCTTGCGACGTAGGGAAATGTTCATCTTAAATGTCATGTTGGGAAATAATTGATATATTGTAGAATTGATACATTTCGACATGCCCGTTGCATTGTGATGTTTGTGGATAGAGTTATGCAAAACCTAATAGTGGGAGGTGTTTGTCTGAAAGAGATGTCGAGAATGTTGATCGTTAGAATGCGAAAATGTGATGTTTTTGTCACAAAGCGACATTAGGAATGTTGTTCATTAGAGTGCTACGTTGGAAAAAGTTCATCACAATTTTATAAAGGAACAAGTTGGTAACATAGTGAGGTTTTGGCATGTCCGTCACATTCCGATGTTTGTGGAAGTACTTACGCCAGAACCTGACAGTGGGATGTGCTTCTCACAAACCAACATCAAGAATGTTGTTCATTAGAATGCGACATTGGGATGTTTTTATCACAAAGTGACGTTATGAAGGTTATTTTCCAGAGTACTACGTTGGGATGTGTTTTTCACAAAGAGATGTTAGGAAGGTTGTCTTTTAGAGTGCGACGTTGGAAAATGTTCGTCACAATGTCACAAATGAACAAGTTAGTAACATACTGAGGTTTTGACATGCCCATTGCATTGCGATGTTTATGGAAGGATGTTGGCTTTAGTCACATTGCAACGTTACATAACGGATTAAAAAAAATATGTTTTTCCTTAAGTTTTTTATAAATTTATATTTTTTCATTAAGGGGTATGTTGAGTGATGAAGAAGTTTATAGTAATGGAAAGTTAAATGTTATATAATATTGTGACAATTTACAAGAAAAAAAAATAGGAGGATGAGTTAAAGTAAAATTAACATTTCGACATTATAAGCAACCTTATCGTTGAATTGAATGTTAATGGTATTGCAATAGTAATACTTCAATAAATTGAATTAAGTTCTTATCATTGAATTGAATGTTAATGTAATTGCAATAGTAATACTTCAATGACTTGTATTGTTAATATTATTGCAATGTAAATTTGAATGTTGAATTGAATTGAATTAAGTTCTTATCATTGAATTGAATGTTAATGTTATTGCTATAGTAAAACTCTAATTTAATGTTACTTCAATAATAATACTTTAATAACTTAAACAATGTGAAATATTGACAATTTAAAAGTTAAAAATTGATTGCCATTAACTTAATATTATTTGAGAGATGTGACATCCGATAGGTTAACATTAAATAAATCAATAAAAATCCAAGAGAGATGAACTTTAATATTATCCCATATTGTGACATGTTAAATGAAAAAGAGTAATTATAACTGGATTGGAATGACACATATCCACATTTCAAGATAAATAAATGTTATGTTTGGTCTATACATATGAATAACATGATACATTACAACATATATGGAAAGTACAAACATAGTAGTAAGGCATAAATAATCTATAGTTGACATGTATAAAATAAAAATGAATTTTATTTTGAAAATGTAGTGACAATGTAAAAGTAATAAAATGATTAAATTGAATGGAATGACACATATTAAAAGTAATAAAGTGATTAAGTTGAATGGAATGACACAAACATTTCAAGAGTAATAAAGGTAATATTTGGTGTAGACATTAAGAAAACAGGTGACACTCCAACATATGAACAATAATTATTGAAGAGATAGACTTCTTTATGATCTGACATAATAATAAATAATAATAATATTGTTCTCTTTAATGTAATGTGACATTGTGAAAGCGAACAATAATAAAATGAAATTTTCAAAACACAAAATATTTTAAACTTCATGAAATGAAGTTTCCAAATGCCAAAAAGGCTTAAACTCCCTTATATGGGAAATATAACAAAACCTTTTCAAAAATGCAACCAGATTTGTGGCAAGCACAACACCAACTAAGATCAACTTGTCCATGACCATTTTGTCGATGAAGCCTTTATCTTCTCAAATTTCTTCCCGCCTCTCTCTCAGAAATATGTAGAAATTTGCGTAGCATTACCTTCAATGTAGATAAAAAATGAAAAGTGTCATCAAATAGGTGGAATGGTTCACCATGTTGAGAAGTGATCATATTTTTAATTCCATGAAGAAATTGTTCTTGATGTGTTATTTCATGCAAAGCAGAAATAAACTTGGATGCATCCGAGTTGTCCATAACTGTAGGAAATGAAAAACATAAATAAGAAAATGAATTAGTATAGATGACAAAATATCATTAAGAGAAGGAAAAAAAACAAAAAATCTTTAATCGTTTCAAGTATGGCCCGAAATACAAATATAAATTGCATATGAAAAGAACTGTTTTTCTTCCTTACTTACAAAAATGTTTAGCAAGACAAATGACATGTAGAAGATTGCATGTATGCATTTTATAGGGAACTTAGCCTTTTATCTTCTGCAACATGTTATGCATAGTAATATATGACAGTTTAAATGTTATTGGTTAGTAGTAAACAAATGTAACAAGATGAAGAATGATCTTTTTGTTATATAAATAGGAACATGAAAGTACAGAAGGTATAAAACACACACACACACACACACACACACACACACACATATATATATATATATATATAAATTAAGAAATGATTAATACAGGAATAGTAATTACAAGTGACAATAAAATCAACAAAACACATGCATTCTATGAAAAGATAAAATATTTACATGGGATTTTACAATGATAAAGACTGCAATTGTTTCTCTTCCTTCTTTCGAATAGTAACATAAGCACTATTTTGAATCTTAGCATAACGCTGAAAAGAGAAAGGTGGAGATATGCGCAAACCATCTATCGACTTCGCTCTTGATATGGAAGTGAATGTCAACCCCTGCTGCTCTTTGTTCCCAATATCAATTGTAGCTCGATCTAAAGTCAACCCCTGTGATTTGTGTATTGTAAGATCCCATGCCATCTTTAGAGGAATTTGTTTCCGATTTCCTCTTGTAACAGGTGTGATTGGAACAATGTTTGGATTACTTCTGTCAAATGGAACACCAATGTTCTTATAAAAAATAATAGTAGTGAACATTGGAAGTTGGGGGGGATTTGTTCCAGACATATAGAAAATATTTTCAATGTAACCAAGTGCACCATTAACTAAGCCAACTTCAACCCACAAGTTACATGTCAACATGACATGTTGACTAGGGCATAACAAAATCTCACGTTCCAATTGATCATCATCAACACCAATAGTTTCAACTTGTCTTGTATGCTCATCTACAGATCATGCAATTGGAGAATTTAATGATTTAAGCATTTTCCTATTATGCAAGGTGACCGAATCATTTGTTGGGAACAAGTGAATTACTGAATTAAATAATCCCCTTTCCATAGGAGGAAAACTCATATCAACCCATGACATAAGAAGATCCCAATCATCAATAAGGGGTTCAACATTTCTTATGTTAGTCAAGAGTGGTTGAAAAGAAGATTGCCTTGGATGATTTCCTTGTTGTCGAAATATTGTATCCAAAGTAACAACAATGTTGAATTTTTGCCACAAAACTTTCCCTGTTGTATTACGTGCATACAGAGGCTTATCTTTCACAGGAGACAATTGACCAAGGTCACCCACAAGAATGATGGATATACCACCAAAAGGAGATTCTTTTTCTCAGGAAATGCTTCTCGTAATCGAGAATCTATTTGTATGAATAATCTTGGTCCTATAAAGCTCATTTCATCAATCAAAATATATCAAATCTGCCTCATTTCTTCTTGAAAAATTGCAAGAGATTGGCCTTGTAGTGGTCGCATATCTTTGATTGGAATTTTTTGAGCAGACTGTATTGTTTTGGCATGTATATTAAAAGAAACTATTCATGTTGGAGCGAGCAAAAGAAAAGGACTAAGGTCATTAGCTTTTGAAGCAGATAGAGCATGAGAAATACAATGAATAAGAAAAGACTTGCCAGTGCCAACAGTTCCTTGTATAATCATTTGAAGAGGTTCATGATGTTCATATTCAACTAAGTGTCGTAATATGATCTCAAAGGAAATTCGTTGTTTCTCTGACAAAGATGTTGGTGAAGGAATTGTTCTACGAGTATTTTCGACAATAAGACCCCTAGATTGGGAATTTTTTATAAAATCTATAGCTTCTTCTGCAACACCATTTGGAGCCATTGATTTCTCCCAATTAAATCTTATATCAAAATCCCTTCGACCAAGAGTCTGTAGGTTAGAAATAATGACATTATTTGGAGGTATCAAGCGAGACAAAACCTGTCATTCTTCAAAAGATTTTTCAACAATGGTTGCATGTTCATCAAAATCTTCATATTCTTCAGCATTATTAGAAGAGAAATGGGCTCGATCAACATGCCATACTTGATATCGAAAATTCCTCCAATTTTCAATAGTTGTCTCACTGGAGAGTCCAATATCAATGGGAATATTACAAAGTGGTTTGTACAAAAGTAACTCAATCCAACAAAAAGTCTCAAACTCATATGAAGCCTCATTGGGATTAGAATGAAAATGTGGCCAAACTCAAACAATGGCAGGAACATCTCTATGTTTCCATGGTTCTTTCTTATGTTTTGCATCAAAGGTCCAAGATATTGTTGTTTCTATCATAGACAAATGTTCAAGAAAAGAAGGTCGATTGTGATATATTTGAACGAAACTATCCGGAGATGAAAATTGATGGGGATCATTATATACTTTCTTGAAGACCTTTCTACAAACATTTAAGAAAAATAATTTCCTACTACAAACACCAAGAGGTAGATTTAATAACATATGTAAGGTTTCTTGTGCTCCAATGTCACGATCAACAAGAGCTTCTGCAAGGAACTTTCTGTATGCACATAATGTAGGAGCTTCTGGTCCACTTGCATTTGAAATTCTAGTCAACATATCTTGATAAATTTCCGACCTCTTTTTTGATTTTGAAGCAGACTTTGCAATATATTTCAACACAACATGTCAAGAAACCATTGGCTGACAATGAACATTAGCTCGCCACATTGCAAGAAGATCTACATTATGTACATTTAACCTATCATCATTTCGTGCAGGCTCATATTTCTTCTTTCCTTTCTGATCTATGAACAATATTGAATCATCACGAACCTCCCATGGAGAATTGTATCGACATGTGAGAATAGACCCCTTTTTTCGTAAACAAGAATCTACACTGTACTTTGTATGTCTTTGAACATGATTCAACAAATGCTCATAATCCTCATGAGGATTGGAAGAGAGAATTTGTCCACTATTTAACAAGCATGGTATTTTTTGATGAATTCTTCCTTGAAGATATGAAATCTTTGATGCATAAACATGGAAACAAGATGGGGGTATTGGATGACATTTTCAATTTTTTTGTGATGTTCATTTAAACGACGACAATGTGCATTTCTGGGCATGACATTGTGTAAGTCACACCACTTTGTGTCATTTGCACTCAAAGTAAAAAACAACGTTGGACAACCCAACTAAGTAATCATTTCTGTGATTTCACTATGACACTTAGTCCAATAGGCCCTTGTACCTCGAAGAGTAGAACCAAAATGCATAAGATGCTCAACCAACTTATTGTCGGGTAAATCAATGAGTTGTTGTCACAAGTCCTGAATTGTTGTAGGTGAGTTATCATGTATATTCTTCTTTACAAAGACTACAACAATTGCTTGGCTATGATGATGCATAATCATGTTCATTAAGAAATAGCGAAACCATGGATGGCTTCCAAATCTTTGATCAAAGTATTTGAGTAGATGCAATGGATATTCATGCAGTTGAATATTATAAATATGTGGATGCAACCAATTGGCCTCACCAGTGGGGAATAATGTGGGGAAATCCATGTCCATTAACCCTTTCATATTATATTCATTGATGGGAGACAAACCAATCTCTAGCCAGTCCAATTGTTCAATAGGTGTGGAATCTGCATTGTCAATGAATGTTCTTATTTATGCCATTTCTCTTCTTTCATTGGGTAGTCGAGAAACAAAAGATGAAGGATGAGCATGCAAACGATCAGGGGCCAACTCTTGAATGTTAAAAGTATTCGTCTCTATTTCTTCAATATCACAATCAACAAATTTAAGTCTACTTGACACATCTGTTGGTCTTTCAGGGAGAGAATCAAGTGAATCCATATCAATTTGAACATCCCTATAATATTTATCCATTTGAATTTTGTAACGCAATGCGTTGAGAACTCGTGATCTCTTGACATAACATTCATAATATTTAGATTGTGCACCACGTCTCCTGACAATGAGGATGTCAAGATCTTCAACACGTCGTGGAAGGTTTCTTGCAATCATGGAAATATCGTGTGGAAAGCTAATTGTGTGACCACTATATTTATATTGCCCACCACGAGCATGTGTCACTTGCAGTATTAGATTAACTTGTGCTATTAACATCTCTTGAACTTGGGTAAGTACTCTTAGAACATGAGTTTGGTCACCTGGATCCATGTTATTCCAACGAGAGAATCGATGGGAACCTCGCTCATTCTTACACCTTTTACAAATAGGTCCTTCAAACCCTCTCAAAATTTGGATTCCAAGATAAGATTCATGACAAACATGACACATTTGGACAATTGAGAGGCTATCAATTTTTTCTCGAAATTTTTTATGAACTCTAATCATGTTTGCATCAAAATTATGTAAATAATGTTCATTACTTCCAAAATGAACTCTAGACACGGGATCATCTTGAGCACCAATTGGACGAGAAAAATTTCCTCTCGAATGTGCATCCAAATTTGGGGCAAGAGGAATGGGCCCATTACTTCCAACATTTATTTCCCTTGAATTGATGGATTGCATTTCTCTATATTGATTGCATTGAACAATGTCCTATTCATAAAATATATAAAGATTTAATTTACAAGGAACTATGTAAAATGGGAAGTATAAGCATAAAATATGAACACAAATGATATACACATAACAATTACATTATCTTGCCAATTATATGGCCCTGGTTGAGTTGGAGAAAGGTAACGAGAAGGCTCCCCTTGACTTCGAACATTTGTTGTTGCAATATATTGGGCATTAATTTCTATACCTCTATTGGAGTGGTTTGTGTCCTGCCAATAAGGAGAAAAGAAAAGCAGGTTTTAGTAATCTATATAATGGTTCCAATTGTAGAATGGCCTCAATGAATGGTGTTACTATAATACCTTAGTTGTTGCAAGTGAAATAGTTTTGATTGATTCTGTTGGTCGAACAATATTTTCCGAAGAATGAGAAACATCAAAGGAAGATCGAATGGCATCGTCTATAGGCTGTAAATTATCAACCAAATTAGCAAGCATATTACTATCACCCAAAACATCAGAGGGAAATATATGTTGAATATCATCAGTAACTTCAGCATGAAGATTTTGCACCTTTTCTTCATGCAGCAATGTTGGATTTGCATTTCAAGAAGAATGAAGGTTTTCATTTGTAGCTTGGTTTTCTATATGACGATCTTCCCAAATATGAGAAGTTTCCCAAAATAAAACAATGTTGTTAGGAAATTGTGGAATATTAGAAATATCTCGACTCTGAAAAGATTGTTGGAAAGAAACATCAAGAGGAAATGTTCTCCTCATGATATCATCCAAACTTCAATACTTATGACTATTTGGAAAATCATTTGGAATACTATTTCGAGTGGTCCTCGTATGATATAAAGCTCTTCTACGTCATTTATCTTCTCTTTATTTTTTCGATACCATAAACGACGAAGTTCTTTTCTCCTCTCACACGATGTCGGAAAATGAGTATGTTCCTTACTTGTTCCTTCAGTAGACATTTCTACAAGTACATATAAAATATTACATCATTATTAACTAACAATAGAATTTTGAATTCAAAAGGTGGTTAAATGACACAATTAGGAAATATAAACATAGGTGATTATGAACCATATATAGAAATGCAATTAAAATACACTTGAAAATTACAATATCATGAAAGAATTATAAAAATCCATATGACAAGGMTACAACAAAATATGTAATAGAATTTGACAATATTTCATATTCATTATTATCAGACCAAGTAGCCAAAACCAAACAACATGTTCCAAATGGTGGAATATTTGACGTTAACTCATATGAGGAAAAGTAGCCTAATCCATATGATGTATTTCCAATGGTGGAATGTCATCAACGAAATCCATACATGGAAGAAGCGGGAAAAAAATTCCGCTTTCAATTAAGTCATTGCAATTATCTTGCAATGGAAATTTAAACCTCGAGTCGTGTAACATGGAAACATTATTGATATTTGTTGGGATACACAATCTAGACATCAAATCATACAAAATGAGTGGAACATCAGTGCTATTGCAGATAAGTACTATCCCATGGACTGTACGTAATGGAAGATACCCAGGACATTTTTTATTTATATCTGTAGAAAGTTGTTGCAACAAATTCCATTTGAATCCCTAGTCATCCTCAAAATACTCCAATGTGTGTTCAAGACCTGACCGACCAAATTGAAAATTATCAACTTCTTCAATAGACCAAACAAATGTGGATCCATCATTGATGATACATATAAGTTGGTTATTGTATAATGCTAATGACATACACCGTATATCTGTGATGGGAACAAAAGAAAACCCCCATTGATTACTTAAAACATCCAACCAATAGATAGTGTACCCATATCGAGGGTAGTCTTCATAATTTGTGTCCAAATACAACCAATATATTTTACTTTTATAGGCCACTACATCTTTTGGGGGTGTTGTGCCACCATAGGGAAGATTTGTCTTCTTCCACACCTTGTCAAGGCTACTACAAATGTAATACATTGATTTCATTTGTTTGTAAATATGTTTCAAAACAACCCATTCATATTTTCTGGCACTGACTTTTTCGAGTAATGTGAAGAAACCACAGTCTCCAACTCATATAGATCCTATATTTTTAAATGTCTTGGTAAATGGATTCATCACAAAATAATTATTTGCACAAGAGTATCCTGTTGGTAAAGACAACAAAACCATGGATCCAACTGTACTTTCAATTGTGTATCTGGAATCTACAAATGGCACATGAAAACACGATATTTTTCCATTTTGATTTAGGTATGCTACAATGAAGTAACTTTTTTGAATATGGACCATAGAATCCGGAAAACCAAAATAGTGGTTGGAAATTTGATGGCATTGAGAAAGAAAGGAAGGGGTTTGTAGAACACTATTCCAGTGTTTACAAATTGTTTTAAATCTTGTCAATACTGACAAAGGGAGCCAATAAAGTTCTAAATCCAAAATATGAAATGACAAAGAGATCGAAATGGAAGGATCCATAATGATATGATGAAGTTGCTTAGGAACAAAATCTAGAACATAAAACATTAAGTTAATAGAAACATTAATAGAACTATCAATGTTGCAAATTAATTCCAAGAAATAAGAAAAAATAAGTAATCATTTAAGCATTGCATATAACATTAATTGAATATTACATGAACAATTTCAACATTTAAACATCACATATAAAGAAAATTGACCAATTCATGTCAATTAAATCCTACATTATTTGACCATTATTTAATATGTGCTCATTGTATGATTCATTATCATCTACTTTCATTTAATCCAAAGAAACAAATTAGCATAATCATAACTAGGGTTTATTCACAATGAAGCATATTGTATCAAAAACATTAATGTATTAAAAACAATGTATTAATAATGTATTAAGTCAAAAGCATCAATAAAGCATTTAGGGTTAGTGCTAGGGTTTAAGAGGCATGCTAATGCTAATGGAAATCAATGCTAAAGTATTAAAAACATTATTAGAGTATTAACAAAGTTATTAGAGTATTAAATCAATAATAAAATATTAATAAGGTATAATTTATTAATGATTTTAATACTTTATTAACAAAGTATCATTGATTTAATACTTTATTAATGTAATACAATATGAAGATTGGATACTTTATTAGTATTTTTTTTAATTATTAATAAAGTAATAAATCAATGATAAAGTAATAGATAAAGTATTAAAAACATTTATACTAAAGTATTAATAATAATGTAGTAATGTTAAAGGATCAATGTTAATGGTTAATGATAATGTCTTAATGCTAATGTTTAATGTTGAGTATTAATGTTGACTATTAAAGCTATTAACGCTAATGAGTTAATGTTAAAGTATTAATACAAATGTATTAATGATAAAGCAAGTCAATGTTAAAGTATTAATGTTAATATAAATCAATGAGAAAGTATTAAAAAAAATGATTATTGATCATAAATGATTAAACCTTAATAACATATCATTGAATCATATTTTCCATAATTTTCATTATATTTTGTTAATTCCTATAACTAAAAAAATCTATTTTTGTTTAAACTCAAAGATTTGAATAATAGGATATAAATAAACATTATATAAATATTTTTAATTATAAAATATAAAAATTGATATAGTAAACATAAAAATATTGAAATTGAAAAAAAAAACCTTCATCATTTAATATTTCAASGTAATTTTAACATAAACCTAATTTAAACCTATATCATTTATACCTAATTTTAACATAAACTCTAATTAAGTTTGTAAATAAAATTTGCAGTCAATTCATTTAATATTAATTGAATTTCCCGCATATCAAATATTTCCCACATATCAAAGCATGATTCCCTTTGTGAACTTAATGAAGGTGCCGATGGTTGGTAGCTTTCGCTAGTTTCATCTAAACGACCACTAAAAATACTCTCAGTCACTAAACGAGGTCGAGATATATATTATATGCAAAGTAGCGACCATAGTGAGAGAATGTTCATAGTGAGAGAATGTTTAGGTGTCGTTTGTATTGCAATGAATTTTTTTGTTTAAG
>ML778111.1:449875-462961 GCA_009831015.1 Picea engelmannii | reverse complement strand
CGATTGTATATATATAATGGTTGTAAATTATTACCTCCGTATTTGACATGATGTAATAAATGTAACAGGGTTACTTCTACGTTTGTTCCATATTTTGATCGATAAATTTTACCTTGCGTATGGTCTTGGGTAAATGGTAACTCTATGATGATAATATGCGATATTGGAACCCGACCAACGATTTGATTCCATCTCAACCCATTTCAGAGAAGATTTTTGGGATTCCCTTCTTTGCAAAAAAAAATATTTTTGCAGTGTCTTGCGGTTGGAGTGCCACTCAAAACACCTTGATTTATGTATGGCCTGAAGCCTGAGACACATAGTGCATGATCTCTTGCCCCTTGTGGGCTCTGTCCTGGACGCCTTGTTTGGGCTGTCTCATGATTGGGTGTGTTGTCACATCATCCGTTGGCTTCTAGTTGTAAGTTGGAGTGATTGTATGCCCTTTTATATTTATATTTTTTCTTTTGGCAATTTCGTTTGAAAATGGTTCCTCTAAATTGTTTCTGGCAATCCGTTCTGACAATTTCTTTGGAAATTGTTCCTGTAAATTGTTTCTGGCAATCCGTTCTGGAAATTTCGTTGGGAAATTGTTCTTGTACATTGTTTCTGGCAATCCATTATGGCAATTTTGTTTGGAATTTGTTCCTATAAATTGTTTCTGGCATTTCGTTTCTGGCAATTTGTTGGTAAATTTGTTTCGGTAAAGATCATGTTGGCAATTCGTTTCTCTATGCAGATTACCCTGAGCATTTACCGATTAAAACGAATTTGATCTGGGTTCTTATCTCTTGATCATGGAAAGAGACTCTGTCTCCCATCCACCCCTACAACCACGTTTCATCCCATTTATTTTCCTTTGCCTTCATTTCTCTTGGTAGGCGTGTTCATTTAGAACTCCGTTGCCAATATTTTAGACAACAAATATCACCTTTGGCTTTATGGCTTTTACCCTTCCAACCGGATCCTTAATGTTCGCATACAATTGTCACCTTGGTACCTCGAGATAGGTTAGTCACTCACTGGAGTACATCGAGTTAATAAAGTCTTCATTACTTTTCCTTCTATGACGTAATTAGTATTGTTAGTGATACATTAACTGATAGAATATTTGTTAGTAATTGTCTCGTTTTTAAATACCGTGCTATTGCTTTATTAATTACCAAATAGTATCCACTACTTTATCTTAGTTAATGCTTCATTAATGTAAATGGCCAGGAGATGGAGATGTGGATTAATTCATAAATTGTTGATAGGTTGAAGCTATTTAATATTAGCAACAATAGCAATAGCATTTACTTTATTTTGGTTAAATATGGCAAACTACTTTATTTTGTTAGTATTTAAGAACAACAATCTGCTTTATTCTAATCAAGCAATTTACTTATTTTAGTTAACATTTCATACAACAACTACTTCATTTTTGTTAGTATTTTAAAACAACAAACTACTTTATTTTCATAAAGACAATCTACCTTATATGGTTAACATTTCATAACAGTAAATTACCTTATTTTAATAATATTCAAAAATAACAATCTACCTTATTTCATAAGAGCATTCTACCTTATTTCAGTTAACAATTCATAACAACAAATTACTTATTTTCGTTAGTATTTAATGATAGCAAGCTACTTAATTTAGCTAATGTTTCAATTAATGTTAATGGCTAGTAGAATTGTCCAATTGAAAGGTGTAATAATTAAGTTGATTGGTGAATAGTGACCTATTTGCAATTTCCAGACTTGCTCATTGGATCTATGATTGAGGATGCATTTTATTTTTCATTATAGATCTAGTTTTGATTACTTAGACATGATAAATTGCTTATCGGTAACGTTAAATTGGAGGGTGCATTAATGATTGATGGTAATTTAGATGTGTCCTTGGTGAACAATAACCATTGTTAAAGGGTTCGTAGATTTGACCATTTAGCCTTAATCGATGGATAAGTTGTTTACTAATTTGATGATTGTCCTTATCTTAGTGGCCTTGGTCTTGTCGTGTCGGGCGGGATGTAGACACCTCTATGTTCCTCAGAATAGTTGCCAGTCCTCTCACCTTAAATGGTTAAAATCGATGGGAACCTAGGCTTGAGCGTTGCTTATGTGTCTTGGAGGTCCTAACCATTGCAGGGTAGAACGGATGGGTAGTCAGTCTTTTTTTATTTTGTCACTTGATTGTTGTTCTTTACTGGCAGATGTTGATGTGCGTCTTAGATCTTTATGTTGATGTCGCAGTTGCATGCGTCATGATTCATCGTCATGTGGCGGCGCAGAGTATAATGTATTATTACCCTTGCACACATGCACACACACACAAAAAAAAAATTCACTTGTTATAAGAGGTTTGTTGGTGTAACGAGGTGGTTCCTTACATATGGTATGAGAGCGGGTTCAACCCATGACTTGGGATCACTGCGACTTTCATTGTTATGATTTGATTATACTGTTGCTAATTGAGTTGACTTGTGTGCGTGCAGGTAATCATGGTTAGAAGACGTCGTAGAGGCAGACGACAGGGTGCTAGGGGAGGAGGTGTGACGCCTCTAGTAGCATCTGCACCTGAGGGGTCTAGCTCCCAGGGAGATGAGCAGGTTCTCAAACAGGAGCAGGTAGCAGTTGGCGATGTTGTCGGGATGATGAGATATTTTCAGTGCATGTCCGAGGCACTGATAATCTATTTGGATAGAGATGAGGCCATGGCATCGACAACCACTGAGATTCCACCGCGCGCATCAGTCGTTCATGGTAGCATTCACCGTGAACTCGAGAAGCTCAATTTTACAAAGTTCTTTGGTACCCCGGACGATGTAGCTGCCGAGGCATGGTTGGAGAACATGGCGATGTGCTTCGCACTTCGCAATTATGTCTCCAACATGATGGTCCGCATGGAGGTCTTTCAACTAAAGGGGATCACTCTTCTATGGTGGAAGATGCTCCTACCGTAGCTAAACATGGTCATCGAAGACATGTCATGGGAACCGTTCGAGGAACGGTTCCGAGAGAGGTACCTTTCAGAGGAATTCATCGAGCATCAGCTCAATGAGTTCAATGCCTTACGACAGGGAGGTCGTACGGTGCCCGAGTACAAGGCTCATTTTATGGAGCTGCTCCGGTATGTTTCACACCTTAACACTGAAAAACTTAAGGTCAACAGGTTTGTGTTCAGCCTTAATGGAGGCCTATGTGCAAAGGTTAGGATTTTGATGCTCCAAACATTCCATGATGCCGTCCAGAATAACCTCATAGCAGAGGAGGAGCTTATCAGTGGAGGTCAGACCAGGACTCCAGCGAGACCAGTAGGGCAGGTCCCATCTCGAACACAACAACACCAGACATCGGCGAGACATATGCCAGGATATCGTGGCTTCCAGAGGGGACCCACTTTCACTACACCCCGACGACCACAGCCTCAGCAGCAGACACCTTATCGGGAACCACCGCATCAGCAACAACGTCGCCCCCAACAGCAACAGTTGAGGCTTATTCAGCAGAAAAGACCAGGGTTCCAGGCCAGTGGGCCGTCATCTTCTACTTTGGGTACCAGGACTACTAGGCCGAAGAAGGGGTGTTGGACATGTGGGGAGCCACACTACAAGCGAGATTGTCCTGTAGAGAGGACCAAAGTGTCGGGATCAACAAGACTCACTACCATGGGAGATATGGGAAAGGCCCATCGGATTCATGCAGTGGTGAAAATCTGCCAAGCAAAGCATTAGTCGACTGTGCTCGAGATGACAGGTACCGTTATTGACCAGACCCTTAGTATTTTGATAGATCCCGGTGCTACTGAGAGTTTCATTTATGGTGCAGTGCTAAAAAGGATTAAGGTAAAGGCAGTCGAATGAAACGAATTTATATTTGTAGAGATGGCTTCAAGAGCCAAATAGAAGGTTGGAGGAAAGGTTACAGGATGTGCCCTTAAACTGTTAGAGTTTGTCATGAGGGTCAACTTGTATGTCACAATATTAGGATCTTATGATGTCGTGATTGGTATGGATTGGCTGGAATCACATGAGGCGATACTCAACTGTAAGACAAAATGTTTGAGCTTGGTCAATGAAGAGGGGTAGAGGCATGTGATTGTAGGCCAGAACCAGGGAGCTTCCCTAAGGTTCATCTCTTCCTTACAGCTACGGAAGAGTATGTGCAAGGGGTGCAAGCTTTATGCGATCCTTGCGTTAAATGAGAAGGGAGTAGTAGAAGGTCTGGAACACCTTCTAGTGGTGAAGGAGTTTGCAGATGTATTTCCAGAGGAGTTACCTAGGATGCCGCCAGAAAGGAAATTGGAGTTTACCATAGATCTAAAACCGGGGACCGAACCGATAGCAAGAACGCCTTATCAAATGTCAACCCCAGAGTTGCAAGAGTTGAAAATGCAACTGAAGGAGTTGTTGGACCTAGGACTGATACGTCCTAGTGTGTCACCGTGGGGTGCACCTGTTATTTTCATTCGGAAGAAAAACAGATCGTGGAGGCTTTGCATTAACTACCGTCAACTGAACAACGCTACGATCAATAATCAATATCCCTTGCCGAGAATTGATGATCTGTTTGATCAAATAAAGGGTGTGACGGTGTTCTCCACGATCGATTTGTGATCACGGTATCACCAGTTACGGATCAAGGAGGATGACGTCCCTAAGGCCGCCTTTAAGAAGAGGTTTGGACACTACGAGTTTACTATTTTACCATTTGGACTGACAAACGCTCTAGGTGTACTTATGATTTTGATGAACGGGGTGTTCTGCGAGTACTTGGACAAGTTCATCCAAGTATTCATTGACGATATTTTGATCTACTCTCGGATGACGGAGGAGCATGACGAGCACTTGCGCTTGGTACTACAGTATCTGTGAGAGTACAAATTGTACGGAAAGTTGTCCAAATGCTCTTTTTATCAATCGAGGATTCACTACTTAGGGCATGTCATCTCCGACGAAGGTTTAATCGGGGATCTAGACAAGGTCGAGGATATTATGGAATGGCCTGTGCTGATGAATGTCATGGAAGTGCGTAGCTTTATGGGTTTAGCAGGATACTATCGATGATTTTTCGAGGGATTTTCGAAGATAGCAAATTTGATCACAGAATTGCAGAAGAAAAACAAGAAGTTTGTTTGGAATGAGAAATGCGCGGAAGCATTTCAGAGGCTTAAGGAGTTGTTAACAACAACGTCGATACTAAAGGTCCCTGACATGGATGCGGACTTCTTGGTATGAACATACGCATACAAGGAAGAATTAGGTGGAGTCTTGATGCAAGATGGATGAGTGATTGCTTACATTTCGAGGAAACTGAGAAGGCATGAGGAGAACTACACGATGCACGATTTGGAGTTATTAGCCATTGTATATGCCTTGAAGGTTTGGAGACACTACCTTATTGGATGAAAATTTGAATTAAATACTGACCATTGTGGACTACAACACATTTTTACGCAAAGCGCCTTGAATGCATGACAATGATGTTGGTCGGAATTTCTTAGCGAGTATGATTTTGAGATTACTTACATAAAGGGAATAGTGAACTGAGTGGTGGATGCTTTGAGTCAGAGGCCACACATATTTTCGGTGTTGCCTCTTTAGACGAATCTACGTGAAAATATTCTAACTTTACAACATGACAACGACTGGTACAAAGAGGTCGAGGGTTTTATCGGACAAAACACAATGATGGTACCACGATATGAGGGATTTTCATTTGATAGCGATGGGTTATTGAGGTTTAAAAGTTGGATTTACGTACCGCCAAATGACGAGTTGAGGATGTTGATCCTGAGCGAGGCTCATAGAGCAGTTTACAATGCTCACCTCGGAGTCACAAAGATGAGGGCAGACCTTAAACCCTTATTCTTCTTGACATGAATGAAGGCTGACATAGTCAACTATGTGGCCAAATGTCTAGAGTGTCAGTAGCTAAAAGCTGAGCATAGACACCCAGCAGGATTACTTCAACCACATGCCATCTCGTAATCAAAATGGGAGGTTATTTTGATGGATTTTATTATTGGATTGCCACTGATGACAAGGAGACACGACTCGATTTTCATAGTAATAGACACTTTGACGAAGATTGCTCACTTTGTACCTGTGCATACGATGTATCATCCACCTGACATAGCTATAATTTTCATCAGTGAGATTGTGAGGTTGCATGGCGTGCCTAAGAGGATTATATTCGATCAAGGATCAATGTTTACTGGATGATTTTGGATGAGTTTCCAAAAGGCCTTGAGGACCCAACTTAACTTTAGTACTATGTATCACCCAAATACTGACGGAAAGACCAAACGAACGAACCAAACCTTGGAAGACATGTTGCGCATGTATGTGATGGACCAACAAAAGCATTGGGAGAAATTATTGCCACTAGTAGAGTTCACTTACAACAACAGTTACTAGAGCACCATTAAAATGGCACCTTTCAAGTTTCTTTACGGGCGACCGTGTCGGATGCCCTTGAGTTGGGATTGGCTTGAGGATAGGGTCCTGGTGGGACCAGAAGCGATCCAAGAAATGGAACAGAAAATGAAAACCATAAGACAAAGGATTAAAGAAGCGAAGGATCGACAAAAGAGTTACGAGTCTTCTTGCAGGTTAAACCACATAAGAGTTCGATCCAGTTTGGAAAGGGAGCTAAACTCTCTCCTAGGTTCATGGGACCTTTCAAGATTATGGAGAGAAAGGGGTTCGTGGTCTATAGACTAGCCTTGCCTGATTCTTTGAGGCATATGCACAATGTTTTTCATGTATCTGTTTTGAGACATTATATTAGTGATCCTACGCATGTGATTGACATGAGTTCCTTGTAGGTATCAGACAAGAGAGCGCTCACGGCTGAGCCAGTCCACATCTTATATCATCACATTCGACAGTTACGATGTCGAACGGTAGAACATGTCAAAGTCGAGTGGGAAAATTATAGTCCGCACTCGGTGACCTGGGAAGACGCATATGATATGTGCCAACAATTTCCATTTTTGTTTGATAGATAGACATATGATACTATGATACATTTATTTCGGCATTTATACTGTGAAGATTTGGGACAAAGTTTAGACCAAGAGGGGGTGTATGTAACATCCTGCTCTGGCACACTGAGAAAACTTATTTTTGAGGACACTTGCTCGCAAGTGATCTAGATTATTTTTATGTTAAAACATTTGTCCTTGATTATTATGCGTTATGATATATGACATGATGTTTTTCTGCATTGACATAGACAAGAGTTATTGACTCGGTTTTACTGAGTGTCTAGGGTTTTGGACCTTGAGGATGCTGAGGCATCGACGGAACCCCTTGGACTCCGGATCAAGTCAGGGAGTGCTCTATTGGGGTTTGATTGTTTTACTGTGATTTTAGTACATTTGATTAGATGATATGATGTGGACATGTCTGACAAGATTGTTGATGATGCAGGCTGAAGATAGCTTGTCGACCAGACTCACATATGGAGTAAAGAGGCCACACATGACTACCAGAGAGGTTGACGGAGAGGTGTGGACAACATACCTACCACAACCTACTAGCACTCTCGTCGTGGCTCGAACAGTGAGTTAACGATTACCTAGTTCGAGAGGACCCACGATGCCATGAGGGTAGATTGCGACAGTCGCTCACGATGATTCTAAGGGGCATGAAATAAGGATGGGGCCTTATTCCTTTGAAGCCCTTAGTCTCCCACAAGTTCACCTGGCGGAGTATTGACTCCAGGGGTTATTGATGTCTACCAATCAGTCAAGAGGCGAGTGGCACCCTTGGAGCACATGGTGGGTCCTAAAGGGCACATCACGCAAAATAAACACCAGAGGCGAGTGGCACCCTTCGAGCACGTAGTGCGTCCTGAAGGGCACGTCGCGTTGATTATGTTAAAGGAACGAACCTATATGGCCTAAGACTAATATCTCATTAAGAAATTTAAAAGAAACTTCCCTAATTAAAATGTCGCCTAATTCAGAATCTAAGTCCTAAGTCTAAAACATCGCTAGGGGTAAAATTTTGTCTACCCTTAAGAAAAATACCTTACAAAAATAAAATAATAAATTTTAAACTAAAAACCACTTAAGTAATAGTTGTGGACTTCATAATTTTTGGGGTAAAATGAAGAGAGTAAGAACTTAATTAAAATCTGTGGATATCAAAGGTAAAGAAGAAATAAATTATTTAACTTGTGAAAGTGTAAAAAGATATTAAACTAATAATAAAAGGAAAAGAGTAAATAGCGCAACTGCCATTTTGGCTCTAATAAAAAGGGGAAAGAAGGGAATAATAAAAATTAGGAAACTAAGGAATGAAGGAAACATAATAAGGGAAAGAGGGGAACTTATGGTAAAAAGTGAGGTCAACATAGTAAAGAATCTGCAATTAAGAACCTTATAAATTGAACTAAATTAGCAACTTCATTTTAGGGAAAGTAGTTAAACCTGTAAGGGAATCTATGAACACCTAGGTGGGTGAGGGAAATGAGACATTTATTAATTTAAAGAAACTAATTATTGGAGGAATGTGGGGGATGGATGACACTTGTACGAAGGAGAATTATTAGAATTTTCTTTATTAAAACTTAAATTAAATGAGATTTAGGGAAAGTTTGGAAGTTCTAAAAGTCTATAAAAGAGAGAGTGGAGAATGAAGAAGGGGATCGACTGTTAGCATAACGTTATGCTGTTGGATTAGTGTCTTGACTGATTTACTTGTGAGGAGTTGGGATTTTCCATCTCGGATAGGAGTGGTAGCTTGGCCTTACGAGGTGAGATGGGAGCTAGACGTACCATCTGGATAGTGTGTGGACCCTTTGTGGCTCAGGGGGCTAAGGGGGAAGTAGAGTACCCCTAGCGATTGGCAGGGAGGTACCAGTGTAGTCTCAACGGTTGGTGAGCAGGAGTTGCACGGAGCACGCAGACATCACTCTGAGCAAGTGAACAAACAACGGTACAAATTTTTTGGTTGATTGATAGAATGTGTAGGATGTATGTTTTAGATCTACATGTGTTGGGTAGGTAAAATGTTTTTCTGGTTTCATGACTAAAATTTTATAGCCTGGATGAGTGATGGGTTGATTTATTTCTGTGACTTTCGTCTCCCGCATGTCGTGACAACTGTATGAACTTATTGTGTCTTTGAGGCTGTTATCCTTCGTTACTAGCTCACCAGTCCTCGCCTAAGCAGTCGGCTAGGAGCCTGATCTACGATCATCACCTTAGTGTTAAAAGACCTATGGATCTCAATGCCCTGCTTTTTTGTGCGAGGATGGTGAAGCAAAGGAGAACCTTCAACCGTCTGTCTATGTGAATGTCCTTGCCTGATTGTTGACATACGTCCTTTAGTACGGCCTTGACTTTTTATTATTTGGCTTCCTTGTTGTTTATTCAATGCCTCGACTGATAAAACTGTTGTGATCCCTTCGATAAGTTATCCTTTGGCTCTGGCATTCTCTTGCTATTGTCAGCATGTTTATATTGTTATCCCGAGATTTAAGAGCACTAAACTTCCATTTGCATTGGGTTCTTCTTGGATTGACTTGTTTTATTACCTCTACAATTAAATTGATGTAACAGATGTAAAAGTAGTACCTCTACCATTGTAATTAGGTAGTGGATGTAATATATGGTTTCAGTGTTTGTAATTATGTGAAGATGTAAATATTTCTCCTGCAATTGTAGATATATAACGGTTGTAAATTATTAACTCCGTATTTTCCATGATGTAATAAATGTAACAGGGTTACTTTTGCATTGGTTCCATATCTTGATGGATAAATTTTACCTTGCATATGGTCTTAGGTAAATGGTAACTCTATGACGGTAATCAGCGAGATTGGAACCTGGCCAATGATTTGATTGCATCTCAACCCATTTCAAAGAGGATTTTGGGTCTGCGACTCCATCCACTTGGTCAGGGATTCCCTTCTTTGCAAAAAAATTTTTTTTTACAGTGTCTTGTAGTTGGAGTGCCACTCAAAACACCTTGATTTATGTATTGCTTGAAGCCTGAGACACATAATGCACGGTCTCTTGCGCCTCGTGGGATCTATCCTGGACGCCTTATTTGGGCTGTCTCATGACTGGGTGCATTGTCACATTGTTCGTTGGCTTCTAGTTGTAAGTTGGAGGGATTGTATGCCCTTTTATATTTTTATTTTTCCTTCTGGCAATTTCCTTTTATATTGTAAGTTGGAGTGAGGGTTCGTAGATTTGACTATATAGCTTTGATCGATGGATGATTTGTTTACTAATTTGATGATTGTCCTTAGCTTAGTGGCCTTGGTCTTCTCGTCTTGGGTAGGATGTAGAAACCTCCATGTTCCTCAGAACAGTCTCTATACATGAGACCTTAAATGGTTAAAATCGATGGGAACCTAGGCTTGAGCATTGCTTATGTGTCTTGAAGGTCCTAACCATTGCAGGGTAAGACGAATGGGTAGTCAGTCTTTTTTTATTTTGTCGGTTGATTGTTGTTCTTTACTGGCAGATGTCGATGTGCGTCTTAGATCTTTATGTTGATGTCGCAGTTGCATGTGTCATGATTCGTCGTCATGTGACGGTGCAGAGTATAATGTCTTGTTACCCTTGTACACATGCGCACACACAAAAAAAAAATTGCACTTGTTATAAGAGGTTTTTCGGTGTAACGAGGTGGTTCCTTACATAGATTTTAGTCGGTATTGATTATGATTACCTTTTAAGGGGGTCTACAGGCAACCCTTGTTCTTCAAACCTCAAGCCCTTGTACGCTACCATAGACATCACCATGCTATACTTTCTAGGAAATGTTGTCCTTTCAAGAATGCCTGCACCATTTATAAGAATTTGGCGAGCCAAAGCATTGATGTTCATGGTGTCTCAGAAATGGGGACTCAATAGCTTGTGAACATGATGAATCCCACTCAGCTATGAACATGATGCATCACACTCATTAGCTTGTGAACATGATGCATCACACTCAACTGTCATACTTCGACAATGCTTGATGCACTCAATTGTCATATATTTTTCACCTTTGGATTTATATTCTTCTCATCTTTAATCTTAATATATTAGTGATATATTTCATAGTGACATACATTCACATTCATAAATAAAATATGGTACATTAATATTGGAATTTGATATATGCAATCATAATATAAGTTCATAATATTGAAATCCAAACATACCTTTTGGCAATTCGATATTGACCATGTTGTAATCAAAATTCATGATTTTGGAATTGAAATTGACACTTTCAGACTTGAAATTGACACTTCTAGAGTTGAAACTGACTCTTCATAATCGAAATTCACACTTTTGGACCAAATTCATACTTTTGACAATACCCACATTCTCACTTTTGCAATCCAATTTTACACTTGAAAAAATCAATACTCACAATTAAAAAAAAGAGATTCATCTAAATTCAAAGTCATAGTACCAAATTTCATGAAATGGTCATTGATATAGAAAGGTGATGTAAGAAAGTACCTAAGTCAGGGCATGTTGATCATCAATTACATATGCATGCAAGAAATATCTCTATTATAAGTTATCTTTTGTTTATTTAAATGATATATCCCTTTCTTCCCTCTCTATGATTCCTCTCTATGATTGACACTTCTTTATTATTCTTAAATTTGGTAATTTACTTACATTCTTTAATCATTGAATTTGCATGTTCAAGGATCTTATAATTAGAAATTTTAGTACGAATGATATTTTCTATCTCCTCTCTAACTATATACAAATGTTACTAGGAATGATATTTTGTAAGAGTATTTTTCTTCATGCTTTGTTGTGGGTGCATTCTGGCCTGCCTTATGGATGTTTTATTATTCTTAAATTTGGTAATCTACTTACATTATTTAAGCATTGAATTTGCTTGTTCAAGGATCTTATAATTACAAATGTTAGTAGGAATGATATTTTTTATCTCCTCTCTAACTATATACAAATGTAAGTAGAAATGATATTTTGTAAGATAAATGGAAATTTAAGTTTCATGTTTGTTTATTACATTTTTACTCTTCATATGTTTAATCTTCATATTTATGTATGTTTGAATTATCACATTATGTTTGAAATAAAATTAATATTTCATTTATACCTGTCAGCTATACATTATTTCTCCTTCCTCATATGTTTTTACTTTCAATAGGTGAGGAGTCCATCCACCTCATTAAAATCTAGACTGAAACTGATAAAACTTGTTGTGGTTTTGCTTATACATTATACTTCTAGTTATTGTTGTATTTTTCACAACTAGGATTATGGACAAAAAATAATTTTCAATATTTAGTTGGGCTCTATATCATATCACCAAACAGGAAGAATACTTTACTCTTTTAAAAAATTTCATCTTTGCCAGAACTGGTATAGAGTGTCACATATTTGACAATACACTTCATTTTTTGTTAAGGCTGAAGAATTCAATGTTGCGACTACAACAAATTTTTGAAATGATTGGTGTTGATGTAAACTCAACTTCCATTTATCATGGACCGATATAGTCTTTATATAGTTGTTGAGTAAAATTCTAATGAACAGAGTTTTCAAAATTTTGAACAAATGTTTTCTTAAATTTGAAAAGATCTTTTCTTATTATATTTCTTAACTTTCATTAAGATGTTTGTTTAAGATCAATTTATGAAATATGAAAATATCATATCACCTTTTGGATAAAAAATATTGTTTTCTTCTTCTTTTTTAAACACGTGCTTTACTAAATTCAATAGTAAATTATTATAGTTTTTATACTTATTTGAAAATTCTTTGGAAACAAAATTTTTTTACTGAAAACAAATGTTTAAAGGTTCATGAGCATTAACAATGCAGCACAAATAAAAATTTATGGATGCAAAAAAGTCATAAATTTTATGATGATGCAATTTATAGGTTATATGATCCACATGTGCCATTAATATATAGAAATAAAATTCACAATGTACTAAGGGATAAAATCACAGTACTATGATCTTACCCACACCATAATATATTATGTATATATGGTTGCAAATAAGTCATAGATTTTATGATGGAGCAATTTATAAATTAGATGATCCACATGTGGCATTAAGAATGAAAAAAACCTATAACTAATATTTAAAAATA
>ML778111.1:428288-449825 GCA_009831015.1 Picea engelmannii | reverse complement strand
TTGTTATCAATGTCGTTAGGATATGTATAAATCATTGTCTACAAAGTAAAAGTAGATTTCAAACATTGCATTGTCACTAACATTTTTTACGGTGGCGATGTGTTGAACATTTCCATTTGTCGCAATGAGATGATAATTTCTCGACATCGCATTTTGATGACTAGTTCCCTACGTTACTTATGAAAAAATGATTCTATAATGGGTCATGTGTTCTTCGACATCACATTATGATGAACCTTTCCAACCATCGCATTGTGATCAACATGTCCCAATGTTGCAATGTGTCTAACAGTTGCCATCTTCGCCTTTTGCTGAAACTTTCCCAACATTGCATTGTGATGAAAATTTATAACTATCACAATGTGATGAACATTACCGAGACTCAGATTGTGCCAAAATTTTCCCACAATGGCGATGTCACGAACATTCCCCATTGTATGCTTCTAACAACATTTATCAACGTCACATTTTGACGAATATTACCCGATGTCAAAATGTGATGAACTTTTGACAACATTGCATTCTGATCAACCTAATTTCCCACTATCAAATTGTGAAGAAGATTTCCCAAAGTCACAATCTGATGAAATTTTCCCACTTTCCCAATGTGATCATCATTTCCCAATGTCTCCATCTAACGATTATTGGTCAACGTCACATTATGACGAATATTTCCCAATTTGGCATTTTGATGTGCATGTACAAATACTTGACTAATACATAATTGTATTAATTATTAATGTATTAACATATTAAATATAATTTATTTATAATTTATTTTAACCATCTTAAAATTATTACTCAACATCGCATTATGATGAATATTTCCCAATTTGTTCCTCAACATCGCTTTCTGATGAACCTTTCTGAACATCGCATTGTGACCAACATTTCCCAATGTTGCAATGTGTCTAACATTTCCCATCATTTCTTTTTGCCGAACCTTTCCCAACATTGCATTGTGATGAACATTCCAGACTATCACAATGTGACGAACACTACCAAAACTCAGATTGTGTCAAATGTTTCCCATAGTGATGATGTCACGAACATTTCCCAATGTCTGTTTCTAACAACATTTCTCAACGTCGAATTGTGACGAATATTTCCTAATGTCGAAATGTGATGAAATTTAGACAACATTGCATTCTGATGAACCTAATTTCCCAATATCAAATTGTGAAGAAGATTTCCCAAAGTCACATTTTGATGAAATTTTCCCACTTTCCCAATGTGATCATGATTTCCCAATGTCTCCATCTAATGATTATTAGTGAGCGTCGCATTATGACGAATATTTCCCAATGCGGCATTGTGATGTTCATGTATAAATACTTGAGTAATACATAATTGTATTAATTATTAATGTACTAACATATTAAATATAATATATTTATAATTTATTTTAAGCATCTCAGAATTATTACTCAATGTCTCATTATGATGAATATTTCCCAATGTGTTCTTCAACATCGCATTATGATGAAACTTTCCCAACATCGCATTGTGACCAACATTTCCCAATGTTGAAATGCGTCTAACATTTCCCATAATCTCTTTTTGCCGAACCTTTCCCAACATTGCATTGTGATGAACATTCCAAACTATCACAATGTGATGAAAACTACCGAAACTCAGATTGTGTCGAACTTTTCCCACAGTGATGATGTCACAAAGATTTCCCAATGTCTCCTTCTAACAACATTTCTCAACATTGAATTGTGACGAATATTTCCTAATATCGAAATGTGATGAAATTTTGACAACATTGCATTCTGATGAACCTAATTTCCCAATATCAAATTGTGAAGAAGATTTCCCAAAGTCACATTCTCATGAACTTTTTCCACTTTCCCGATGTGATCATCATTTCCCAATGTATCCATCTAACGATTATTGGTCAGTCGCATTATGACGAATATTTCTCAATGTGGCATTGTGACGTCCATGTATAAATACTTGAATAATACATAATTGTATTAATTATTAATGTACTAACATATTAAATATAATATATTTATAATTTATTTTAAGCATCTCAGAATTATTACTCAACGTCTCATTATGGTGAATATTTCCAAATGTGTTCTTCAAGATCACATTATGATGAACCTTTCCCAACATCGCATTGTGACCAACATTTCCCAATGTTGCAATGTGTCTAACATTTCCCATCATCGCTTAACCTTTCCCAACATTGCATTGTGATGAACATTTCTGACTATCACAATGTGGCGAACATTACCAAAACTCAGATTGTGTCGAAATTCTCCCACAGTGATGATTTCATGAACATTTCCCAAGGTCTTATTCTAACAACATTTCTCAACGTCGCATTGTGACGAATATTTCCCGGTGTTGAAATGTGATGAAATTTTGACAACATTGCATTCTGATGAACCTAATTTTCCAATATCAAATTGTGAAGAAGATTTCCCAAAGTCACATTCTGATGTTCCCAAAATCACATTCTGATGAGCTTTTCCCACTTTCTCAATGTGATCATCATTTCCCAATGTCTCCATCTAACGATTATTGGTCAACGTCGTATTATGACGAATATTTCCCATTGTGACATGCATGTATAAATACTTGACTAATAAATAATTGTATTAATTATTAATGTATTAATATATTAAATTTAATATATTTATAATTTATTTTAACCATCTCAGAATTAGTACTCAATGTCACATTATGATGAATATTTCCCAATGTGGCATTGTGACATGCATTTTGACGTGAAATTTTGACAACATTTCATTCTAATGAACTTGATTTCCCAATATCAAATTGTAAAGGAGATTGCGCAAATTCACATTATGATGAATTTTTCCCACTTTCCCAATTTGATCATCATTTCCTAATGTATCCATCTAACGATTATTGGTCAACATCGCATTATGATGAATATTGATGCAGGAGCATCTCCCACATCAAGCGAGCCAGCATGGAGCGGAAGACAACTGGATAGCGCCAGCACAAATTTTGAAACACCTTGATATTGTTGCGCCAAACATTAATGTGTGGATTTAATGAAGCGCACTTTATATATTGTAATGGACCTTGAGGGGATAATCTCACGTCCTTAGGTATATGAGGCATTTATGATAGTTAATGAAAAGTAGATAGAATATTAAATTGTAAATTTGATAACTTTAGAGCTCGAGAGGGAAATGGGATAAAGACACCCTCTGTACATTGTATTATCATTCATTCAGGAGCCAAGAAGAGAGAGAAGAGAAGAGAATTGTATGAAGAACACCCATGTATAGACATTGAATTAATAGAGAAAACTTTGATTCAATTCCATGGTTATGTGTCTATTCTCTGTGTATTGATGTTATGCTTCTCAGTGTTTGCTTCCTGCCATACATTTTCTTTTATATATGCTGTGTATGTGATTTCATGATTGAATTGAAGTCTGAGAGGAAGAGTGAATGAGTTTCAATTGTTTCTCTGAGTGAACCAGAGGATTCCTGCAAGGCGTGTAGTTGAATTTGTCCGCAAGGAGTGTGTGATTGCAGGGTTTACTTAGAGATAGATCTTGTTCTCATCTCTTCGAGAGTGCATATTTGACACCGAAGCTGTGCAAGGCGTGCACAGGCTAGAGGAAGACTCAGAGTTGTGATTCTGAGTAAGGAGTGCATGACTGTAGGGTTTACTTAGAGATAGCTCTTATTCTCATATCTTCGAGAGTGAAGATTTGGAACCAAAGCCATGCAAGGCGTGTGCAGGCTAGAGGAAGACTCAGAGTTGCGATTCTGAACAAAGAGCTGAAGGATTTCTGCTGCAGGAGTGCGCAGTATCAAAGACTTCATCACTTAGTCGTGATTGAAGATTTTCCGCAAAGGGTGCGTGAAAGGAATTCTTACTGAGGTATTTGAAGTCGCCAAAGCTCAGGAGAGATAATCCCTTGAATTCATCGAAGGACTGCATAGAGAGGTTGTGCTGGAAGTGTTCGAACAAGTGCTGGAAACTTTGCGTGTAGTCGGACAAGACTTCGTGGAATAAGCGCTTGTTCGGATTTGAAATTTGAACGGATTGTCGGAATTCTCCAAGGAGAAGTCGTGAGAATCCAAGGCATAGGATCTTGGAGAGGTGCAAGGAAGACTTCATGCAAGTTTGAAGAAAGTTCGAAGCTCAGGAGGGCAGGAGCGTCGATCGGGATCACGAGGAGTATAGCTCGACTCATGAACCAGCATATCGGAAATTCGTTGAAAGGGCGGAAGGCTTGGCCACGGGAGTCGCGAGAAGGCGAAAAGCAACATTCCAATGATCGCATGGACAAAGTGGGCCACAGCGAGGTGATGTGACAGGTGACGTGGGGTATCGGTGCCTCGGGCATCGGAAGTCAAGGCAGGAGTCACTTGGCCGCGCGAGTAGCGAGGTTCCAAGGGAGAGAGATCGTGAGTTGTCGGCATCTCAGTGCATCGGATCTCGGGAGTTTGAAATCCAAGTGTTTAGTGCCATGATCAGCGAAGAGAAATAGAGCAAAGTCCCGATAGGGGAGGAAGAAAGTCAGCGTTGACCGACACATCTCGGGTCTCGAGGATCAGGGGAGGGAACGTATAACGGTTGAACTTGCGAATAGCGAAGTTTCGATCCTCCGAGTAAAAGAAAGGGGGATTGCGCGAAGTGAACTGTGGGTGCAGATCTTCCAATTGGGAGATAGAAGGGTATTGACACTCTTCGGGCCGAGATAAGAGAAGGTCCTGGTGAGAGAGATCGTGCTCCGAGGAGTGCGGTTGGCTATCAGTTTGGTATCAGAGCCAGAATATCTTTGCTTTCTGTAGCAGAGAAGAGGAATTTATCATGCCACCCAGAAGGGAGAGACAATCACCCGACCAGCAGGGAATCCAGAAATGGAGCGGCAGATGAGAGATCTCCTAGCAAGGCTTGAGGATATGGAGACAACACAAATATGCGGAGTTGGTGTTGGGGATCTTAGTGATTCTGAGGTTGAAGAGGAAGCTGGGTATGCAGAAGAAGTCACAGCAGAGGATGCATCACCCAAGTGGTTGATTAAAACCATTTCCAGGATGAGTTCCAAGACCAAAATGGACATTCCAGTCTATGAAGGAAGCCTGGATGCAGAAGAGTTGTTGGATTGGATCCGAGCTCTTGACACCTACTTCGATTATGAGGATATCGAAGAGGATAAAAAGGTAAGGCATGTTGTTACCAAGTTAAAGGGACATGCAGCATTATGGTGGGATGAGCTACAAGAAGATAGGCGCTGCAAAGGCAAGTAGAATATTGAAAGCTCGGATCGAATGATTGCTAAGATGAAGGCAAAATTTATCCCAAGGGACTATCAGATCACTCTGTTAAGGCGAATGCAGAACGTGAGACAGAAGTTGATGATGGTGAAGGAGTACACCGAGGAGTTTTAAAAGCTCAATATCCGAGTAGGTCATCGAAAGAGCGATGATGAAAAGGTGGCGAGATATCTGAATGGTCTGAGATATGACATCCAGGATGAATTGAGCATGGTAACCATCCAAACGGTGGAGGATGCTTACCAGATGGCTCTGAAAGCCGAAGAAAAGTTGAACCGTAAGCAAGGACAGCGAGGGTGAGGCAGAAGTCAACCCAGAGGCAAGGGAGTTGCCCAGGAGAAATACCAGAAGCCCAAAGAGGAATGGAAGAAACCTCAAGGTAAGATTGAGAGAGGTGGAACCTCACAGAAGCAACCTTATGCTGAGAAGAGGGGACAACATAATGAACAGAAGGGAGATTATGCTGATGCAAATGCTTTTCCTCATACGATAGGTGGAGGAAGAGGCAGAGGTGGCGTTATCACATGTTTTACGTGTGGAAAGAATGGGCATAGGTTGTTTGAGTGTCGAGAGAAGAAAAAGGACAGTGGAGAAGCTCACATCACTGAAGCGCAGAGGCGTGATGCTGAGAATGAAGACACCGAAGAAGGAAGGTCACTGATGGTGCATAAAGTTCTCTTAACACCCGAGAAGGAGGTGGAGGACACAACTCAGAGGAGCCGACTATTCAGGACAACTTGCAAGACCAAGGGATGGAAATGCAAGGTCATCGTTGACAGCGGAAGCACCGATAATCTCGTTTCAACCGAGATGGTAGAAAAGTTGGAGCTAGAAACGATTGATGACCTGAGTCCATACAAGGTTTCATGGCTACAGAAGGGACATCAGGTGAGTGTCACTAAACAGTGTTTAGTTGAATTCAATATAGGTGGGTATAATGATAAAATCTTGTGTGATGTTATTCCCATGGATGTATGTCATCTATTGTTGGGTAGACCATGGCAATATGACAGAAATGTTGTTCATTATGGGAGAATGAGCACATATACCTTAGAGAAGGATGGGAGTACACACAGGTTGCTTCCGATAAAAGATAAGGAAGTGAAGACGGAAGTAAGAAACACAATACTTCTTATGAGTGGGAAGGAACTTCTTACAGAGATGGAGAAGAAAGAAGATCCACAATTCTTTGTTGTCAGAAAACCAAGAATTATTCTGACTAGCACAAGAGTGGACGACTTGCCAGATGATATTAAGGAACTGCTGGAGGAGTTTGCTGACATCATCGTGGACTAATTACCTCATTCGTTGCCACCAATGAGGAGTGTGAGTCACCACATAGACCTCATACCAGGAGCCAGTTTATCGAATAAAGCAGCGTACAGGTTAACACCGCAGGAAAATGAGGAGGTCAAGAATCAGGTCCAGGATTTGTTGGACAAAGGATTGGTCAGGGAAAGTCTAAGTCTGTGTGCTGTTCCAATAGTGCTAAGCCCAAAGAAAGATGGGGGATGGAGAATGTGTACTGACTCGAGAGCAATAAACAAGATTACCATCAGGTACAGATTTCCACTGCCGAGAATGGATGATCTGATGGATTGCCTGAGTGGGGCAAATTATTTTTCAAAGATAGATCTGAAGAGCGGATATCACCATATTCGCATGAGGGAAGGTGATGAATGGAAGACAACATTCATGAAAAATGAGGTTTTGTATGAATGGTTGGTCATGCCGTTTGGTTTTACAAACACGTCGAGCACATTCATGAGGCTGATGAATGAAGTCCTGAAGGAATTCATCGGGAAATTTGTAGTGGTATATCTGGATAATATATTGATTTTCAGCAAGACCAAGGCTGAGCATTTAAAGAATTTAGCTATTGTAATGAGAAAACTACAATAGGAGAGGCTGTTGATCAACATGAAGAAGTGCTTATTTATGAAGATAGAGCTCATTTATTTGGGTTTTGTAATATCGGCAAATGAGTTGAAAATGGATCCAAGTAAAGTAGAAGTGATCAAGAATTGGCCATCACCTAGAAATGTTTTTGAGGTGAGGAGTTTCCATGGTTTGGCTAGTTTCTACCGGAAGTTCATCAGGAATTTCAGTGGAATTAGCGCAACAATGATGGACACAGTGAAGAAGCGGCATAATACTTTTCACTGGACAGCAGAGGCTGAGAGGAGCTTCAATCTGTTGAAGCAAAAGATTACAGAGTGACCAATGTTGGTGTTACCAGATTTCATGAAGACATTTCAAGTGAAATGTGATGCAAGCGGATACGCCATAGGAGCGGTCTTGAGTCAGGAGGACAGGCTTGTTTCATATTTCAGTGAGAAGCTGGATGAAGCGAAGATGAAATACTCCACGTATGACAAAGAATTTTATGCTATCATACAAGCATTGAAGAAGTGGAGGCATTACTTAATCCCAAAGGAATTTGTATTGTATAGTGATAATCATGCATTGCAGTTTGTGAGTCAACAAGAGAAGTTGATATAGAAACATGCAAAATGGGTAGAGTATATGCAAAATTTCACATTTGTAATTAAACACATTTCAGGGACTGCTAACAAAGTAGCTGATGCTTTGAGCAGGAAATGTTTGTTGCTGCAGGAGTTTCGAGTGAAAACATTGGGTTTTGAGAATCTCAGGGACATGTATGCAGGTGATGTAGATTTTGGAGAAGCATATGAAGCAGCTGAGAATCCAGTTCTCAGAGATAGAAGCCCATGGATAGATTATATTATCTAGGAGGGATTGTTGTTTAGAGGCAATCAACTGTGTATTCCAATTTGCTCCATGAGGGAGAACTTGTTGAAAGAGAAGCACAGTGGAGGTTTAGCAGGTCATTTTGGCCACGACAAAACATTCGCCAAGCTAAGCGAATCATATTTTTGGCTGGGCATGCGAGCAGATGTCAAGAGGTTTGTTGACAGGTGTCGACTTCGTCAGTATTCGAAGGGGAGAAAGAAAAATGCAGGTTTTTATCAGCCATTGCCCATACCAGAGAGGCCATGGGAGGCGATTAGCATGGATTTTGTACTAGGTTTGCCGAGAACGCAGAGAGGTGTTGATTCCATCTTTGTAGTGGTGGACAAGTTTTCAAAGATGGCACATTTTATTCCATTCCAGAAGACCAGCGATGCGACACACATTGCAAACTTGTTTTTCAAAGAAATCGTTAGACTTCATGGATTGCCAAGAAGCATAGTCTCGTACAGGGATACGAAATTCATAGGTCATTTTTGAAGGACATTATGGAAAAAGCTAGGAACTAATTTGGCATTTAGTTCAGCTTACCATCCTCAGACGGATGGGCAAACAGAGGTGGTGAACAGAAGTCTAGGGGACTTGCTGAGAAGCTTGGTGATAGAACACCATAGCAGTTGGGACAATGTGTTGCCACATGCATAATTCACGTATAATGATTCGGCGAATCGGAGTACAGGTAGAAGTCCATTCCAGATTATGTATGGGGCACAACCGAGGGGATTTTCTGAACTCAGGGAGTTAGAACAGGATATGACTAGCAGTGCGAGTGCAGAAGAGTTCGTTGAGGTGATGAAGGAACTTCACAGCAGGGTGAAGCAGCGACTGATGGATTCAAATCAGGAGTATAAGCGTAGAGCAGATCAGGATTGGAGACAACTTCAATTTGAAGTTGGCGATCTAGTTCTGGCACATCTGAGGAGAGAAAGGTTTCCAAGGGGAACATATAATAAATTGAAGATGAAGAAAATCGGGCCATGTAGAGTCCTGAAGAAGTTTGGAGAGAATGCATACGAGATTGAGTTGCCAGATGGCATCGGGATATCTCCGACATTTAACGTTTCAGATTTATACCCATACAGGGTTGGAGAAGCAGAGGCTGGAATGAAGGAACCAGTAGTCCAGTGGAAGAAGCAATTGCGAGTTGTAGAGAAGTCGTAGATGGAATACATACTGGACAAAAGAGTGGGTAGAAAGACCAGGCGCAAACAGTATTTTGTGTATCTGGTCAAATGGAAGAACCACCCAGTGGAAGACGCCAGCTGGGAGACTGAAGCGATGATACAGAAGCATGGACAGCTGTGCAAAATCTCATGGACAGGAGCCCATGAAATTTTTCAAGCCAGGGAGTATGATGCAGGAGCATCGCCCACATCAAGCGAGCCAGCGTGGAGCGGAAGACAGCTGGATAGCGCCAACACAAATTTTGAAACACCTTGATATTGTTGCGCAAAACATTAATGTGTGGATTTAATGAAGCGCACTTTATATATTGTAATGGACCTTGAGCGGATAAGATCACGTCCTTAGGTAGATGAGGCATTTATGATAGTTAATGAAAAGTAGATAGAATATTAAATTGTAGATTTGATAGCTTTAGAGATCGAGAGGGAAACGAGCTATAGACACCCTCCTTTGTACATTGTATTATCATTCATTCAGGAGCCAAGAAGAGAGAGCAGAGCAGAGAATTGTATGAAGAACACCCATGTACAGACATTGAATTAATAGAGAAAACTTTGATTCAATTCCATGGTTATGTGTCTATTCTCTGTGTATTGATGTTATGCTTATGAGTGTTTGCTTCCTGCCATACATTTGATTTTATATATGATGTGTATGTGATTTCATGATTGAATTGAAGTCTGAGAGGAAGAGTGAATGAGTTTCAATTGTTTCTCTGAGTGAACCAGAGGATTCCTGCAAGGAGTGCAGTTGAATTTGTCCGCAAGGAGTGTGTGATTGCAGGGTTTACTTAGAGATAGCTCTTGTTCTCATCTCTTCGAGAGTGCATATTTGACACCGAAGCTGTGCAAGGCGTGCACAGGCTAGAGGAAGACTCAGAGTTGCGATTCTGAGCAAAGAGTTGAAGGATTTCTACTGCAGGAGTGCGCAGGATCGTAGACTTCATCACTTAGTCATGATTGAAGATTTGTTGCAAAGGGTGCGTGCAAGGAATTCTTCCTGAGGGATTTGAAGTCGCGGAAGGTCAGGAGAGATAAGCCTTTGAATTCGTCGAAGGAATGCACAGAGAGGTTTTGTTGGAAGTGTTCGAACAAGTGCTGGAAACTTTGCGTGCAGTCGGACAGGGCTTCGTGGAATAAGCGCTTGTTCAAATTTGAAATTCGAACGGACCGTCGGAATTCTCCAAGGAGAAGTCGTGACAATCCGAGGCATAGGATCTTGTAGAGGTGCAAGGAAGCCTTCGTGCAAGTGTGAAGAAAGTTCGAAGCTCAGGAGGGCAAGAGCGTCGATCGGGATCACGAGGAGTATAGCTCGACTCGTGAATCGACATATCGGAAGTTCGTGAGAAAGGGCAGAAGGCTTGGCCACGGGAGTCGTGAGAAGGCGAAAAGCAACATTCCGATGATCGCGTGGACAGTGTGGGCCACAACAAGGTGATGTGACAGGTGATGCGGGGTATCGGCGCCTCGGGCATCGGGAGTCAAGGCAGGAGTCACTTGGCCACGGGATTAGCGAGGTTTCGAGGGAGCGAGATCGTGAGTTGTCGGCATCTCGGCGCATCAGATCTCGGGAGTTTGAACTCTGAGTGTTTAGTGCCACGATCAGCGAAGAGCGATAGAGCGAAGTCCCGATAGGGGAGGAAGAAATTTAGCGTTGACCGACACATCTCGGGTCTCGGGGATCCGGGGAGGTAACGCATAACGGTTGAACTCGCGAATAGCGAAGTTCTCATCCTCCGAGTAAAAGAAATGGGGATTGCGCGAAGCGAACTGTGGGTGCAGATCTTCCGATTGGGAGATAGAAGGGTATTGACACTCTTCGGGCCGAGATAAGAGAAGGTCCTGGTGAGAGCAATCGTGCTCCGAGGAGTGCGGTTGGCTATCAAATATTTCCCAATGTGGCATTGCAACGTGCATGTATAAATACTTGACTAATACATACTTGTATTAATTATTAATTTATTAATATATTAATAATTTATTTTAACCATGTCACGATTATTACTCAACGTCGCATTATGATGAATATTTTCCAATGTGACATTCTCACGTGCATTTTCCAACGTCACAATGTGACTTTCATAATATTTTTTTAATGTTTTACTTTATTAATACTTTATACTTTATTAATGTATTATTTAATATTGTATAAATACTTGACTAATACATAATTTTATTCATTATTAATATTCATAAATATGTCTAAATATAATATAAAATAATATTCATGTATAATGCATTAATACATTTATAAAGTCTTATAAATGTTTTTTTATTAATAATTTTTTTTTGGTTTGAGCACAAGTAAATCGAGGTGAGAGAGACTTCCTTTATATATTTCCTTCTATTTAAACTACATTTGCGAATCCATTTACACCCCGTTTTTTGATTATTATTAATATTAATATTAAAAATAATGTATTATTATTAATTTATTATTTATTAATATAAATATTAATAATAACTCATTAATATTAATATTTATTTTCCAATTATTCTTTCATCATGGAGATTTCTAGTCAACTAGCAACAACCACTTTATAAAAATGGTTGATATACACGGAGACTTCATTTTTCACCTTTCCAAAGTAATAACTTAGATGGATATGTCAACCACTTTTATAAAGTGATTATTGCTAGTTACTTTACAATTAATAATAATGAGAAATCTTAAGTATTTTTAAAGTATAATTACAAGCTAATTGAAAAATTAATAAATTTAATCTTTTCACTGTAAATATATTTAAAATAAAAAAATTTAATATCAAATTTATATTTAAAAAAAATAACTAGAAAACCTCGCACTTTCTTCTAATATTAAACTTCCAATATTCTAATTACAATATAGACAATATTATTATAGATCATTTAGAACCCCACGTCTTACGACAAAACCGAAGAAAACAAAACCCTGTAATTTTTTGAGCTGAACAGAATAATCACTACTCTAATCTTGTGAATCAAAACGAAATATTGAAAACAAATATGTGATGTTATAGCATATAATATTTAGAATGTTAAAATAACCATATTGAAAATTATATAAGATGTTATAGCATATAATGTTTTGAGCATTAAAGTAATCGTATTTATGAGTATATTCTTGCAGCGTTAATGTAACCTCGAGAGTCATCCGATTTGTCTTCTTGAACTCTTCCATTAAAAAAAATTGGATCAACTTTCTTTTCAAGAGCGCATTAATATGGCGCTTAATTTTTTCTTATAATCCATCTCCTATCTTTAAAATGATTTTTATTTGCATCAAGTTTATTCTAATCCGTCTCTAGAACGTTATATATAATAAAACGAAAATCCAATTTAAGGTGAGCGAAAAAACAATCAATTTCACTTACCAATGTCTTATTGGCATTTCACTTACCAATTTTTTATTGGCATCTTCTATAGATGTATGTGGCACATTCAACGACGAATTTATTTCCTTCGATCCAAAATATTCTCTCCTCAAATTGCTGTATTCTTCACTATGTGGATTTAAACTCTCATCCACTAATAACCTCGTTGGAAAACTATCAAATCCATTATATACATGCATTAACAATTGGTTGATGGCTACCGATATTCACCTTTTTGGTTTTTTGTTTACTTATGTGAGGGTAGATTTATATTGTAGAATTTGAATAACTTTAACTCTTTTGCTTAACTATCAAATCCATTATGTACATGCATTAACAATTGGTTGATGGCTATCGATATTCACCTTTTGTTTTTTGTTTTACTTATGTGAGGGTAGATTTATATTGTAGAATTTGAATAACTTCAACTCTTTTTCTTTTATGAGTAGGTTTGTATTGCAGAATTTGAATTGCTTCCATTTAGACTATGAATGTCCACTCTCACACGACATTTAACATTGCACAACCTTAAATACTTTTTAATGAAAATTTTTCACTAATATTAAGAGATCCAACGTTGTTTGAGAAAATGGAACAAAAGACACGCCAAGCTTAAGTATGACGGGAATAACAATTAAATTTCCATCCTTAAATTGTTTTTCTTAATGTAAACTAGGTCTAACGAGGCTTGAGAAAATGGAACAAAGGGCATGCCTTGAGAAAACGAAAGAAAAGGGACGCCAAGTTGAAGTGTGTCATGAATAACAATTAATGTAAGATCAATTTTTACTAATGTTTTTTTTATTTTTTTATATCCCTATAATTTCCTTAGAATGTGCCTACATGCGTCCAATAAAACATTTGTACCCTTGTGTTCATAGGTAGGCATAGAAAAATTTACGAAGGATGAAACATTTGCTCTCTTGTGTTCAGAGTTAGCATGTTAAGATTTACCACTTATGTTTGATTCTAGTCTTCTACGACTTAACCTATCTTCAACATTGTTTTTTAAATTGCATAATTTATATTGAAAGTGATTTTATACCAAACTAATAAATTCAAAACAAAATTCTAGATTTGAGCGTGGCAATTTGTAGGTCTTCACTAAATGATATTTTTCTAACTCCTAGTCAGAGGTTTTGTTTGCCTTATCAATTTCTTGAAGTCTAAGACTCTTGAAATTCTAGATATGAGCGGCTTCTAAGTGACAGTTTGCAACTCTCACGAATGAGATTTGTCTAAATGATGTGAGATATGTTTTTCCTATCAATTTATTCAAGTCTACGACTATCATTTTTTTATAGTTTTCCTTCATTCTTCATTCCCTTTAGTTTTTGGTCAGATTATTCTTCTGAAGTTTCAGGATTTTAGTAATTTCTTTTTCACATTTTTCTCTTCCTCCTTTTCAGTCCTCTTCAGTTTTGCTTGATGTTTCTTTTTGAAAATGTTCCATTTTAATTCTTTTTATTATTATAATTATTTAAAAAGTGTTTCCTCATAGATGGATCATAAGAAAAGTCACTCTAAGGAAGGGACAATGTTGAGGTTTTTCAGGTTTGAGTTTCTTTTTTGGAATTTCTATATTATAATATTAAATGTATTGTATAGATTTTTTTATTTGCGAAGTTTTGGATCAAACTAATGTGGTTTATCATTAGAAAAACAATGGTAGCAAAAGCCTTAGAACAAAAATATATTTTTAGTAAATCTTTTATTACTCTCGCTAACCCTTCTACTAGGAATCTATCTCAAACTTACAAAGGCTCCCATACCTAAGAAAATGATAAAAAAAAACTTAGAAAAAAGTTACAAACCCTAACATTCTCTTATGCTTCTACAACCTTGTACTTTCATGTTTCCCTAGATGTATGTACATTTCCTTTTCCTTATGAAAACCTGTGTATATGCACCTCTCTCCAATGAAACCCATGTATAGACACAAGTTGTATTTGAATTATAATAGTGGACCTCAAGTATGTTTCCACATCATGACTTAGGAATTATGTTTCCATTTTTAAATATTTGTAATTGGAAAACTAATCAATGACATTTCCAACCTTGGTCTCTTCTGGAGTATAATATGATATCCTCTCCCCGGTGATATTTTTTAATACAAAAATTGAGCGTGACTCTACTTATCCTGTAATTGGCATTTAATCTAGTTTTTAAAGTCTTTAAAAGAAAATAAATATCCTGGGAGATACTACATGTATTCTAAGTTTTTAAATTTTTTTTAAGAAAATAAATATCTCGGGAGATACTCACAGACTTTTCTATTAGAGTCATAGCGTGTAATTGAATTCTTAGATGCTGTGCGCAATTAGCTCTTTTTGTTATTATCAGATGTTTTAGACTTGTTTATCATGATTGAAGTAAAAGGAATTGCAAGTATTTCATGAAGTATGGAGAATTTTTACCGTGTTGGTTAATGGATGTCAAAAAATTGGCAGACTCTTGTTTTCATTTTTGAAAATGGGCTATTGTCTTTTATTTTTGAATTTTTATTTTTTTTATGATCAAAATATTTGCAAACATATTTTACCATACCTTCACAATAAAACAGTTATTAAAATTTTATTTTTATTTGGAATTTTGTTGCATAAGATATTTGGATTGTTGATAGTAGAAACAAATTAAATAAAAAATTAAAACTTTAGTTGTCACATCAGTAGAGGTTTAACTGTTTAATGGTGTTGTAGGTTGTTACATGTTGGGAGTTGAGGAGCTTAATCTTTAAAAAAATTGTTTTTCTTCCAAAAAAATCATAAATTTGAATTTAAAGGAGGTAGGTATATACTTTTATAGATTTTACCAATCAAATCCTTAAGTTACAAGATACCAAAAAAAAAAAAATCCATCCCAAAGACATTTTCAATGTAACTTACAACATAACATTGAACACAATCTCCAACTTTCATAGATGAGAAGATCATCCTGAATTCTACACTTTAGGTTATGACCTTAACCTACTTATGCCCAGAGAGCTTTAAGATCTGGATCGCTCATGATAGTGAAAACAAGAAGAAACCCAAATGGTTAAAACTGGCTCTCAGCTGCCACCGACTGTTTTGAATCATCGCATATAACAACTTCAACACCGTCCTTGATTTTTCGGGTCGATCTGACAATCTTCATGGAAAATCTTCGTCAATCATAAACATAATAGAATAGTTTGTTCTTTGACACGCATCAAACCCTAATCTGATTTACAAAATCTAAAACGCAGAACCATTTAAACGACCTTTAATCAATACGCCCTGAATTTTCTCCAGCGAGCGATGGAAGGACCCATTTCTATTCCTTGAACAATTTTTAAACTCATAGATTTGGTTGGCTCGACGATTGAAAATGTAAAGAAGAACAAAATCCTGCCTAATGTTGCTCACAAAATATAACTCCATCCTCCACCTACCTCATGTGGCTAAAATTATTGACTGCATTTCGGGTTTAAACGTTCGTGACATTTAAGTTGTAGTTTAAGCGTTCTATTTATTTTGAGAGAATATATGTCCGAAATCTGTTGATAAATTGTTATATTCATAAATTTAAGGATTTAAGTGATTATTTCTGTAAAATTTAAGTGTCTAGATGTTATTCAATATGCTGAATTTATTTTTGCATTCAAAAATGGATTTTAAAAAACAAGGAAATAGTGATTTCGTGCAAATTTATATAACCAAATTCCATTCCAGTAAAAAAGACTATTTCATAAAACAATTAGACAAAGTTTAACTTCAAAAAGTTCAAGAGACCATTAAATGAACGATCCACATCATTTAAGTCTTACACTTAAATTTCCCTAAGTGCATCTACACCATATAGGTGGCATAGATCCAGAGTTTAGGATCACTCAAGCGTTTTTATATTTTAATTTTCTGTCATGCACCACATTTATCATGCTAATGAAAATTTTAATTCTTTATATACATGAATCTTAACACACTTAATTGATGCGTTGAGCACTTGTATTTGACTGTATTTGACTATTGGCTTACTTATTGGGTTTATTGATTTGACTTGACTCTTGCTATTAGTCTTAAGCAGCAAAAATAGAGATTGGGTTCGACCAAAATTAAGTGTTTACTTAGTTGTTTGCAACATTTATCCTTAGGAATAACCTTTCTTGGTTACCATAGTTAAACTCTCAATTAAATTTTGGTTTAGACTTGAAAAAAAAAAACATGGGATAAAGATCAACTTAGCATTATGATTTTAAACCCAAAAAAATGAATTGGAGGACTCAAGGGATTGAGGAATAACAGAGAAAGCTTAACTGGGCCGATGATTGTTCGAGGTGAGTGGAATTAAATTCAAATTTGCAAAAAATTGTGAAATGTTGATAAACATTTAGGTAGATGTTTTGAGTTACAACAAAGTGAAAACAATCTTCAATAGATAGATGGCCAAGGTAGTTATCCTTTACGACCTATGCCCAATATCCGTTTTCTTGAATAAGACGAAAAACATGACCTATGCCCAATATCCGTTTTCCTGAATAAGACGAAAAACATTCTTGGCTACCAAAGTTTTGGAGGAAAGGAAAAGATTTCTGATTCCCAACCTCGTTTTTTTTTTGGGAATGACGAGGTTTTTCCAAGAGACTAGATCCATTCCCTGGTTTCCTACCCATATGAATTGGTAACATAGTTGGTAAATTTTGTCTAAGATCCTTTTAGGATCCAAGTCAAATACATCTATTTTATCCGATCCAGATAACATCAAAGACAAATTTTACAAGCACAAAATGAGATAGTCGTTTATTCAGCTAAGTGTTCAATTTTCTTTCAATGTTAGCTATTAGCTATTTCGAGTCTACTTTCACATAAATATTTTTCTTTAAGTGGAAGACCAAGTACTTTCACATAAATATTTTTCTTTAAGTGGAAGACCAAGTACTTGAGACTGGCCTCAAAGGTCGAGCTTATAAAGAGGAAAATTTGGGTTAGGTAGTGATTTTCATTCTCAAAGAGACCCCAACTTATTACCAAAGACTTGGAGGAGTTTATTACCACTCATGTGGATTTGTAGAATATGTATAAGAATTCTTTGATTTTGTGCACCATGCCATTCCATTCAGATTCTTCATACGGAATTAGGATGTCATTCACAAAAAGTAAGTGTGAAATATAGAAACAATTTATGATTAGAGTACTTTAAAGGAGTTGCTTCCTATAGTTTCCTTAGCTCTCTACTTAAACCTTTAGCCACTAGGAGAAAGAGAAGAGGGGAGAGAGGACATCCCTATCATATGCCTTTTTTTATAGTTAAATAAAGGTCACCATTATCTATTTATTATGATTGCAGAAGATTCAACCCATAACCAAGACCATAAAGTGTAGAATGAATCAGATGAAAACATAGATGACTCTGTCACAATCCCATATGGATTAGAATGAATCAGATGAAAACATAGATGACTCTATCACAGACATTAGCTAGCTCAACCCTTTTTTTCATGTCCTTGAAGTTTTTATGACTCTATCACACACATTATCTAGCTCAACCTTTGTTGTCATGTCCTTGAAGTTTTATTTTTTACTATGTGTAGCTCTTCCTAGAAAATGCTAATTTCCTTGTGTGTTTGACACCCTTCAAGGAATCGAAATTGCTCAAGAGACCCTCCTAGAGATATTTTATTTGATCCTACGAGCGATGATATTGGATATAATATGATATATATTGTTGAGTGATATTGGATGGAATTTTCCAACCTTGAGGGCTTGTGCGTTTTTGGTATAAGTGCAATGAATGTGGTGTTGAAGGGAGCCAACACCTTACTTGAGAGCCAAGTTGCTTCCACTACCCTACAAAGATCATCCTCAATGCTCAATGCTTATCTCATCCTTGTGAGTAGTTCCTCTTTCCCTACTTTTTCCATGAGAAAGTGGTTATGGTTATATCCATGAATTTGGGGAAGAAGATGGATATTCTAAGAATGGAATATATTATGGATTTTCTTTTCTCTTGAAAAAATTATGGAAATGGGAGACCCCTTCAGAAGAAATGTTATTAAAATTTTTAGCCCATGACACATTTATGTTGTCAATTTTCTTGATTGAGTTAGAAATTTTCCTACAATTTGTGAAATAGATGGAAGAATGTCATGTTTTGATGTCTAGCCTATTTCCATAAATCTCTTCTTTTTATCCACCACTCCTTTTTGTTATCTAACAAAAAAATTTGTTGTTTTGTTTTCCAGCTAGAAAAGATCTTCCTTTTGTGAATCTAAAATAAATCAAGGTGCTTCTACAGATATTCTAGAGTATATGGCATCTTCTACCTCTTGAAGAATCTTTTTGTATTCATCACATTTGTCTTTATACCACTTGATATCCAATAGTTTATCCATATGTAGGTTTGAGTGGAATTGAATGGTTGTGGATTGCTGAAGGGAATTTTTGTAAAGGAGCCATGCATTACTGAGAATTTGGATTAAATACTCATTTTTTATATATTTTTAGTTTAATTTAAAAGGGCTAGGGGGTTTCCTATAACAGGAGCCAATTCTAATAGAATCGGTTTGTGGTTAGAGTCCGCTCTTGAAAGAACCCCACTGCATGATTCACATCACGTCATCCAATACATCTTATATAACTAGGAATATATCAGTCTATAAGTCTCGATAGTTTTTCTATTGGTTTAGGTGGGGTAATATTGATAGGATCAATTTAAAGCAAATTAAATTTGCTTCAATTTTCTAATATAAAAACTTGAGAGAGAATTCAGTTGGGTTGTTGGCCGCCATATCTCAAATTTGCTAAGATTAAAATTAAAATATCCTCCTAAAATTACCATTCCTTTCTGAAGCCACTACTTTGAAAAAAATCTCAATTTTCTAATCTTTTGCATATAACCTATAGATGTTCATATAGTTGAATACTTTCCCCTAATTGAGGGAAGCAAGAGAAACATTGAGTCCTAAATGAAAATACCACGAATTAGAGAGGGAAAAAACTTTAACTTTTTTCTTCCACCCTATAGCTAGCCCTACTAAAAACCCTAGAGCATCCACATAGCTAAGCTCCAATCCTTTAAAATTCTTAGATAGGTCTTAGACATTTTCTCCTCTATATTCCATGATATCTTCCAAGAGAATAAAATTAGGATTGTGAGTATTAATTGACCTTCTAAGGGATAATTTCTTGGATTAGCCAACCCTTTACAATTTAAGGGGAGGAAACTCATTTTGAACCTACATTATGGGAATATTCTTTAAGGGCCCACAGTAAATATTGATGTCTACCACTTGTTACCTCAAAAATTTGGAGGGATTAGCCAACCCTTTACAATTTAAGGGGAGGAAACTCATTTTGAACCTACCTTATGGGAATATTCTCTAAGGGCCCAGAGTAAATATTGATGTCTACCACTTGTTACCTCAAACATTTTGTGCTCCTAGGTTATGGATAAAAATATTTCCTACATCTTTTCCTAGACTTGTGGTTTTTAACTTATTTTCCTACAAGGTCCGGGCTTCAATAACCCTAATAGGTTGATAAAAAATCCTCCAGAATAATTCTAATTTCATCTTCTACATTAACCTCCCAAGATATTCCAATTCATCTTCTACATTAACCTCCCAAGATCCATATTGTAATAGACGAGCAGAATCTAGAGCAAATAGGGGATGACGGAGTCTTACCTAGAGTAGATGAGCTCTCCTTTTTAGGAAAAAGGTTCTTCATGGGAGAATCTGTTGGAAATATGGCAATAACAGAGAGGATGCAGAATGTCAAGGTTGTCATTGATGGCAATCGTATGAATGGTAGTCGACCCGATAGGAAGATGGCAATAACAGAGAGGATGCAGAATGTCAAGGTTGTCATTGATGGCAACCGTATGAAGGGTATTCGACCCGATAGGAAGATGGTCGAGGTCGAGCGAAAGAAAATAGAGTTCGAGGTTGAGGTCAATCGAGCAAAAGACTTGTTGGATCCCACTCAAATTTATAGAAAGGTCGACAGGCGTCAGATCTGCAGAAACAGTGAAGGAGTTAAATTTCTACTATGCAGAGGAGAAATCCTAGACAAGTCATCGGGATATAGGAGAGAGAATCTCAGCCGTCAGATTGGAAGCAGACACTCGACAGCTGTCAGATCAGACAGAAGCTGCGAGGGAGATATTCCATCGGGAAAAGCCAAGGTGAAATCCCGATTGAATCTGGACCGTCAAATCCAAAAAGGATCAGGACCGTTGATCACAGCTCTGTACGGATCGGGGTTCGGGACTTTGAAATGTCCAAATCACTCGTCAATGAAAACCCTGAAATCGCGAAACGCGATATTACGATTTGATCGCAACCGTTAATCAAGAAGGGATCTGGACCGTTTACTTGTCTGGACACGTGGCAGCCAGGAGGCCTCATCGGCAATTCGGGGATCAGGATTTCATAAGGCAAAGTTCACTCTACAACGAAATCCCCGATTTCGCGATATGAAAAATCCCGACGGAATCTGAACCGTCAGATCAACTCGACCCACGTCAACAGACCACGTCAGCTAAGTGACACGTGGCACAACCAGGTAGTGACAAGTGTCAGACAGATTCAACTCTTCAGGCACATACAAGTAATGATTCAGAGTGACACGTGGCAGTGTTTAATACGTGTTGAATCATGTGTGATGACAGCGCAGAGGAAAGGTGGCATCGGAGATTCGGGGATCGGGAGTTCATAATACATAGAACACAATGCATCAAGAACTCCGAAATCGCGAAATGCGATTTCGCGAAGTGATCACAGCCGTGGGATAAGAATGAATCTGATCCGTTGATCATAGCCATGTTCGAAGTTTCGGGGTTCGGGTTTTGGTATTGACAAAAACCTTGAACATCATACATCGCGAAATCGCGATACGCGATTTCCCGATAAGAGGTATAGGCTGTGGGCCACCCAGGAGTAAGTGGAGGACAGGTGTAAGGTGTACAGAGGAGATCGGGAATCGGCAT
>ML778111.1:406449-420728 GCA_009831015.1 Picea engelmannii | reverse complement strand
GTATATCTTAATATCTGAATCTAACTGAATATAGAGTACATGAATGTCAATGAATGGATATCTGCATATTGGTGATATAAGGTTGATAAAGTTAAAAAGGATTAATTGTCTATGCTACTGATTCACCCCCCCCTCTCAGTAGCACGGTGTGTTCAACAGAATCATATTGTTCCCTTAATAATATTTTTTCAAGGGAGTCTTGTGTTGCAAGGTCACTCATTAAGGAGACATGTAGTGGTGACAAGGGATCCTTTCCTAACACCAGATGATGACGTCTTGCCTAGAGTAGATGAGATCTCTTTTTGAGGATAAAGGTTCTTCATGGGAAAATCATATTGTTCCACCCATAATATTTTTTCTAGGAAGTCTTGTGTTGGAGGGTCACTCATCAAGGAGACATATAGTGTTTCAAATGGAACCTTTATTGATACTAGGAGAGATGAGTTTTATCCAAATAGAGAATATTTATGGACCCATGTTTTCTAGTAAAATGAAGAGTGTAGTCCTTTACCAAGTTTCCATACTCATGGAGCCTCTTTCACTTAAATTGTACACTCCTTACTAATCTAGGTCTTAGTGACAAGATGTATGTCCTTTACCAATAATTATGGAATTGGATATGTGTTTGGATTACTCTAGGCCCATTAGAAATCCTCACAAGCACAAGTACCAAAATTATTGAAAGAGTTATTAGATTCTAAGTAAAGTCCTATAGTTTTCCTAATTTATTTGAAAACATACTCATACCAAAGAATAGCCAATAAACCTAGCATTGTAATCCAAGTGGGAGTGTAGTTAGTCTATGTCGAACATGCATCAAAATTCAATGCCATTTTTTCGGGTATAGATCTTGAAGGCCCCATTTCCAAAATATCTAAAAAAAATTGTCTTCTTATTCCAAGGTCCTAAAAAACCAAACTATAAATCCTTTTACTAAAACTATGCTTCATAATATGTAGCCCACTAACATGCCATAATTTTCCTCTATCTAATTTTTTCATAAGAAGACTCCCATATTATGAGTAGGGAAACTTCCAACTAGTGAAGATTTTTTGAAATCTTTAATTCCATTTAACCTTGTACAATATTACATATCAACACATTAATTACTTCATATTTTCTCTTGATACACTTCCTCCTTTTTTGTTCGTTCTGTAGTCTTCCCAATTGTATGCTCCTAGATGTTGACATAGGGAAAACTATTCATTAAATCACCTATTAGAATTTCCCCTATGAATCCAAAACATTGATTATTTTGAGAGCTAAATTCAATTTAATGGAAGACAAATATTCCTACCATCATCTCGAAATCCATTTCACCTTCTTTGAGAGAACCAATGGGAGTGATCCTAGGTGGTGGTATTAGTTTCCCTTCTTTCTGTGAGTGTTTTGCAAGATCATCCTTGTTCAACTACAATCTTGTATGTTTGGTAGCTCACTTTTTTCTTGTCCGTCTATTAGGTTTTCATATTATTAAATATATAAATAGCAACACATTTTTGTATTATTGGCTTTGCATATTCTTAAATAGATAAATAACAACACATTCTTGTATTATTTCACACTCTAATTTTTATTTATTTATTTTTTTAGAAGATCTCATATGGGTATCTTTCCTTTAGTTTTTCCTTTAGTTTTTTTTATTATTTAAGTGCATCTATGTAACCAATTTATTTAGTAGATCTCATATGCCTATCTTTTCTTTAATTTTTTCTTTAGTTTTTTTTATTAGTTAAGTGCATCTATGTAACCAATTTATTTAGCAGATCTCATATGCCTATCTTTTCTTTAGTTTTTCCATTAGTTAAGTGCATCTATGTAACCAACATGGTCATTAGTAACTAGAAAAAAATAAATCTTTTAATATAAAATTATTCTCCCAAAATTATTTGATGATATGTCAATAGAATCATATTTTTAGCAGTCGAGAGTGAACATAAAATGAAACATTTAAATTAATACATAGCATAAAAGTATTTAAGAGTTTGATGCTTAATTTAATGCATTGTAAAAAGAATAATATACAAAAAATTAGTTCATTACTAACAACTTTGCTACTTTTTTTCATCAACTTTGAGAAATCAAATATGAGATAATAAATTGATATTTTGAATTCCAAAATTGTGAAATATATATATATATATATATAATCAAAGTTTGAATAATTACACTATAAAATACAGAGGTTCCACATCCATTTTAGGATGATAACAAAAACTAAGACATTTAACTCCAAAATTCTCAACTCTAAGCCATGGCTTTAAGATAGATCACTTCATACCTTCAATTCTAACCTGCAAAAAAAACAGAATTCAAAAATTAAAAATTTACAATTCAAACATGCGAAATAATACAGAATTCAAAAATTGTGATTAAAACAGAATTGACATACATGCCAAAAGAGTTAAGTCTCATCTTACAACATACACTTTCCCAGAAAATATATTGTAAACATATTTTCCATCAAATATAATTTAGATATCTCTAACAATAAAAAACAAATAACACATATTAGCATATATATTGTAACTAAATATTAAATAAAAAATGAGAAATAATAGCATACCCAACCACAATTAAACATATTTAAGATAGTTACTTTTCACATTAAGCATACATGATTTAAACAATTTGTAAATCTTATCTAAAATCTTTAAAAAATTTAAAGAGAAAAATTGTGTTCTTGGTAAAAAATAATTGTGAGCTAGAGTTGGATAATAATCTGAAAATAAATATAGAACTGTATATGAAGAAAGTTCAAAAATCTCCATATTAAGTCATTCTTCCAATGAAATACGTATCTCCTTGTGGATAAAGTCCCAAATCCTTTAGGTGAAATTCTTCTTATGGATAAGGTCCCAAATCGTTCAGGTGAAATTCTCATCCTAGGTGATGTTATTATGTTCTTGGTAAAACAAATTGTGAGTTAGAGTTAGATAATAATTTGAAAATAAATATATAACTCTATATGAATAATATTCGCAAATCTCCATATTAAGTCAATCTTCCAATGAAATACTTATCTCATTGTGGATAAAGTTTCAAATCCTTCATGTGAAATTCTCTGTGTGGATAAGGTTCCAATTCCTTCAGAAATTCTTATCCCAGGTGATGTTATTTGATCATATTTACACAGAAATAAAATACTAATCTCCTCAATAGTAAAATACTTCTCTCCTCTTCAGCAACGGTCATATAATCAAATTCCATGATGCCCTTTCAAGTTAAAGGACTCATAAATTTCCATATTTAGTCATTCTTCCAAAAAAATACTTATATATAAAAAATTTCACAAATCTCCATTTTAAAAACCATTATTCCGGAAAATACTTATCTCCTCTTTCTATGGTGGAATAGATGTTCTCAAATAATCTTTCATGTACATGAAGAAAACACAAATCTACACATTTATATTAAGTCATTCTTCAAAAACTATTTAAATAGGATGTATTCATATTAGATATAATCAAATGCTCTTTGAAATTATGTGTGAGCTAGTTCACATATACAATATGTGTGAGCTTATTTGTAAATCTAATTGAATGTTGGTTTTTGTGATTAGTAACCAATTTAGTTAAGAGTTTGACAATACCCTGGCAAGAAGGAATTCACTTCGTTGTATGTAGAAAACACAAATTTCCATACTACACCATTCTTGGACAAGAAATCAAGGAATGCAATCGAAGAAAATTTAGAAACTTTCTCTTTTCTGATGTGGGATAGAGTCTGTTATCGAATAATCAAATGTTCAAGTTGAAAATTAGGTCTTCATAATGGTCTAACCTTAAATAATTTTTAATGTAAACCATTTAAGACGATGATAAACTTATCTAGGGGTTACATATATTGCAAAATAGTTGATCAAAGTGTTGAATAGGAAAGGCTAAACTAAAAATTTGAGAAAACAAAAATTTGATAAAAGTGAAAAACATCAATTTATGAATCATCTTGAATGGACACATCCTTCCCAAATCTGGGTATTTCCTCCACTTCCTCATCAATCCCAATATCCCTCACAAGCACACTCTAAGGTACTCTCTTCTCCACATTAGCCTATATAACACGCTTCAAATTTAAAAATTTGAAAAATTAAATTTAAATGATTATAACACATTAAAATTAAATTATTTTTACACATTAAATGATACCTGTGAACTCCCACCCTCTTCAAACTCTCACAATGAGAATTGAGACAAGTCTTCCCAAATAGTAGGAGATGGAATAGAGATCTGTGAATAACACAACTAATAATTAAATCTAGGATTCAATGTGTTCACATTTATACAAAATTATAAATGTTGTTGATTTCTTATTCAAAAGATTGGAGTTTGAACAACTATTAGAAAATACATACCCGATTCAACCCATCCAAATTTAAACTTGTGGAATCAAGTCCCCTATTTACTGGAGATTCATTTAACATATCTCTAAACTAAAATTACTGACAATAACAACTCGATTATTTCTATTCATAGAATTATATCTAAATCTAGAATTAGAAATAAACTATCCTCAAATGCGTAAAAAAATTACTAACTAGAATACATACCAATCTGTGATTCGGATTATCATTCTGAATGACCTTCTTCCAACAATCCCGAAAAAATTTCGCATACTCCAAAACATCTTCTGCTGACATGGTATCTACCTCTGCATTTTTTTTATAAACAAATATGGCTTGGGAATTGGTTTCTGCTCATTGACTATTCATGCCAACATCAACACCATAAAAAATCGCTTCCAAATTTTTATCGATTGCATTCATGACCTCTTTGCTAACCTCTGATGTAGCCTGCAACTCTTAATGTGAAGAAAATTCCCCCGTTGGGCGAGGTACTAAAGGTTGTGGAGGCCTCGACAATGTCGCATTTTGATATTCCCCTTTGTGATCATATGTTTTTCCTTTACCAGTCCCATAATATTTGGACGGTATACTAGTATAATCAGAGTGCATGTGTAAGAAAAAATCTGCATAAAAGTGTCTTGCAAAATAGTGTGGAACCACATCGTTCCATGACAATTTCTCATATGCCACCAAAAATATGTTATACAAATGTCCTGCAATGTGAGGGTGCTTAAAATATTGCACCTTCAACATTTTTCTCTTTGACCCATCTTTGAAATTGAACATTGAAATGGTGTCTTATATTGAAGCTCTATTTTTTACTGCCTCTCGTTTATCAGGGCCCATCACCTCTAACTTTTTTTGCCTCATTAGATCGACAAAACTGTCATTGGTTGGCCTCATCTTCTGATATGCGTCCATAAAGTTTTCCAATGAATGAAAAATAATTTGCAATCTTTGTTTACTCTCCTGAGGGAGTTCCAAGACCACCAAATCATTTTTCAACCTCCCTTTAACATATGAACATTATTCAAGCGTCATTGTTTCAGTAATCCCTTCCCAGGGAAGTTCATCACCAACATCCGAAGGATAGGTGGATGTATGCGTGTAATATTTTTTTCTTGATAACGCAACCTCCTAAATCCACCTTCACCCTCTGCACCTACATTTGAATCTTCGTGACAACCACTCTCTCTTTCATTGTCATCCCTTGGTCTAAACTCATTGTCTATACACACATTTCAAAGTAATTACAACATTTGACTTCACATAAATTTAAATACACAAAAATACAACGAAAATAAAGAAAATCAAATAAAATTACCAGAAATACTCTATTTTCATGAGGTATTCCCTACATTCTCAGGTGTAGGAGTATCAATGCGCAACCTATATAAGAAGGTTGCATCCATAGAACTTGCCTCGACACATTATGCAGTTGATCTATTCACAGAATCGTTTGAAAATCTCCTCTGACAAGATTGTTGTTGGTCACTTGAAGTCTCAGTTGAAGAAGGAGTTCATGTTCTTCCTTCTTGGGAGAACATAGAGAATTTGTGAGGAATGTTTGGAGAATCTTGTTTCGACATCTCTCTTCAACATGTATCCACAATGTAGAGTTTATCAATAAAAATGCAAAGATGTACCCAAGTTCAAGCAATTAAAAACGTAGAGAAAAATCTAAGTTTTAATCAATCAAGTCGTAGAGGTAATCGTTCATAAGAAGACACAAATACTAAACATTCAACCATGAATCAATCAACTCAAAGATAATTAAGGGATAGACAACAAGAAAAATTCTTATCCTTCACTCATCATCCATGCACATAAAAGAAGTGCATTTGAATCTATAGGTCTTTACACACCGAAGTGATAACCATCGATTCGGCTCTTGGCCGACTGCTCAGGCACGAACTGATGACTGAAGGGATAAGGGACAGAAGAAGAAACCACAATCTTTTCATAATAATCTATAAAACCTACACATAAAAGTCATTGAAATTAAAATTTGGGTTTTCCAAGGGAAATCAATTCATAAAAACAACAAGCAAGGAGATTACAAATACAAGTTAATAATTTATTAATGGTAGGAATGAGAAACTTATATTTAAGCGCAATTTAATAAGTTCTCTATAGTCTAGGACCATCCTTCAAGACTTATCCTTCTTTTTTACTAAGATCACTAGAGAACATAATACATTCTTGTTGAGACGAATGATTTCGAATTCTAACATGTCTTTATCCATTTACTCTATCCACTAACATTAAAATTTCTTTAATATTCATTAAAATTTCCCTATGATTGGATCCACTAAAAAAACGTATTAGAACATTTCTTTAAGGTTCCTTGAAAGTTCCCTATGGATGGATCCACTAAGACCAAATATAATGCAATGCATTAGAATCCCCAAAACAAAGAGTTTAATCTACATAACCTCACACACCCACTAATAACATCAACATGGGATGGGTATGAGGGTTGTTCGTATTCCTAATATAAATTAAGATGAGGTGGAGCAAATGTAATATTTGTGAGGCTTATTTGGAGTTAGAAATCTAGATAAAATATTGTCATATAAGGTGGAAATTCACGTTGATTGAGAGCAATCATGACAATAATATCAAATGTAAGTGCATCATAACCTATTGTAAACATAGTAATGTGAGTTTTATTGGGATATATATTACGAAGAAGATGATTTTGAGTGATTCTTAATTGTCACAAAATTTATGGTGGTAATGAATCCTATTTCTACAAATAGTAATGTGATTTTTACTCGCATATATATTTTGAAGAAGATGCAATTGAGCGAGTCTTAATTGTCACAAAATTAATGGTTCCAAATGGTAATGTTTATTTATATCCACACTCCCCTCACATTGTGGGAGGGTCATTCTATCCACACTCCCCTAGATGTCTGATTACTAATACTAGTTGTCTACTAGAGATGTTGGGTCGAAAGGTTTGATGATTTCACATTTGGATGATATCTAGAGTTAGATAAATATAGTCAAAAATCCAACATATTTCAACAAAGGAAGGGATGGAATACACGATATGGAATTAAGGGTTTAAAGGGAGGGGTGATTCTAAGTCAATTGAGGATCACATTTGAGATTCGATATGCCATTCCTTGTTTCATCACATAGTTCGTATCATGTTTAAATTATAATAATTCAATTTTAAATATGGATGAATGTTGAATTATTCATATTTCTTTAATGATGATTATTTGAAGTTTGATTTACTTTATTTATTCGTATGCATGATTAGTTGTGAACATTTTAAAAATATGCATTAGGAACATCGCTTGTTATTATATTCTACGTGTGGGATATATGTGTGCTAGATATGACTACATATAAAACACACATACAATATTATGGTTCAGTAAACACATTAGTTACTAATGTATAGGTTATTAATGAATTAATTACTAAGTTGTCAATTTGAAGTTATATTATATGAATATAAATATCATCAATAAGATAAACATTCAATAACTTTTGTCAATATGTGTGAAGTAATAAATGAGTATAATAATCAGTTCCCATCTAAGACTCTTTTATTTCTATATTTGACTTTATTATCCAAAATGAAGTATTTGTTATAATTATTCCTTTAGTCAAAGGGTCACTACAATTGGAAAAGACCACTACAGTGGGATACTAGTTCCTTTTTTAGTAGTTTACTATGATAAGAGTCTATGGTTTGGAAGAGAATCCATATAAAAAGTAAGTGTTGAATTTGATTGTTACTGACTAAAAATCCAAGCATATTAAATTAAATATTGATCTGATGAATTTCAAGGAAAAACAAAATCTATACAAGTAGGCGCAAAGACTAAACATTGAGCCATGGATCAATCAACTCAGAGATAAATAAGGGATAGACAACAGAGAAAATTCTTATCATTTACTCATCATCCATGCATAGAAAAGCAGGGAATTTGAATATATAGGTATTTAAACATTGAAGTGATGACCATCAATTCAGTTCCTGGTCGAATGTTCATGCACAGACTGATGACTAAAGGGATAAGGGACAAAATAGAAAAACACAATCTTTTCATAATAATCAATAAATCCCACACAGAGAAGTCATTGAAATCAAAAGTTCGGTTCTCCAAGGGATTTTCGTGCCACTCAGAGGTTTATCATTCCCAGTGTAAAGTTTATCAAAAAAAATTCATAGATGTACCCAAGTTCAAGAAATAAAAAATGCATAGATAAATCGAAGTTTTAATCAATTAGTCTGCAGAGGTACTCGCTCATAAGAAGGCGCAAAAACTAAGCATTCAACCATGAATAAGTCAACTCAAAGATAAGTAAGGGATAGAGAACATGGAAAATTATTATCCTTCACTCACCATCCATGCACAAAAAAGTAGAGCATTTGAATCTATAGGTCTTTAAACACCGAAGTGATGACCGTCGATTTGGCTTTTGGCCAACTGTTCAAGCACAGACTGATGACTAAAAGGATAAGGGACAGAATATAAAACAACAATATTTTCATAATAATCAATAAAACCCACACATAGAAGTCATTGAAATCAGAAGTTGGGTTCGCAAAGGGAAATCAATTCAGAAAAAACAACAAGAAAGGGGATTTATTTCCTTATCATATTCATTCTCCCTCATAGCTACTTAATCATTCTCCCTCATGGCTACTTAACACACTAGTAATCCAAGTCAACCATCAAATTAACTATTTATTTGATCATGTAACGAGCCTTTAATTTAATTTCGTGAATCATGCACAAATCCTTAGATACCCACATGACCCTACTAAAGAAGATCCAACTACATCCACATTAATAGAAAATAGGATTGGTTTCAGTGGCCCGAAGGTGGTGTAAGGAATTTTCAATTTGACAAAACCGAAATAAACTACACAACCATAATATATGAAAAACAAATTTAGGTTTCTTTTCTAGTAACAAACCCTGTATTATACTGGTCCCATTGGACCTTGACTTAATTAAAACATGTTGCGGGTACTAATATATTGATTGCATGTACCCCTATTTAGCAGACACTTTACTAATTCCTGACTCTATGTTATTACCACTTGTAACTAAATTATCACAAAGACACACTTCTCTTATAGATATCCACACTCCCCTCGCGTTGTGGGAGGGTCGTGTTATCCACACTCCCCTAGATGTGTGATGACTAATACTATTTTTCTACTAGAGATGTTAGGTCGAAAGGTTTGATGCTTTCACATTTGGATTATATCTAGAGTTATATCAATATAGTTTAAAGTCCAACATATTTCAACAGAGGAAGGGATGAGATATGTGAGATGGAATTAAGGGTTTAAAAGGTCCTCGGTGATTCTAAGTCAATTGAGGATCACATTTGGGATTCGATATGTGATTCCTTATTTCCTCACATAGTTCCTACCATGTTTAAATTATAATAATTCAATTTTAAAGATGGATGAATGTTGAATTATTATTCTTTCTTTAATGAGGATTATTTGAAGTTTGATTTACTTTATTTATTTTTATGCATGATTAGCTGTGAAAATTTTAAAAATATGCATTAGGAATATCGCTTTTTATTATCGTCTATGTGTGGGATATGTGTGTACTAGCTATTCCTACATATACAACACACTTACAATATTATGGTTCAATAAACACATATTATTGGAAAAGACCACCAAAGTGGGAGACTGGTTCCTTTTTGAGTAGTTTACTATGATAAGAGTCTATGGTTTGGAAGAGAATCCATATCAAAAGTGAAATTCAATCAGTTATTGGCTAAAAAGCCAAGCATATTAAATTAAATGTTGATTGGATGAATTTCAAGGAAAAACGAAATCATGACAAGTAGGTCACTCATGTCTTACATAGAGATGTGACCAAGACTCATGACAACATGTAGGTCATGTGAAGCATAGGGGGATATTTACTTACCCATTATCATTTGGTATCACTAGATGGTTTCAAGATGTGTTTTGTCAATCTATTCCAAACATAAATGGCTCTTAGAAATGAATATTTCTTTCTCGTGTTAGGAAATAAAGAACACAGAAAAATGAAAAAACTGGCATGAATTATCTAATCATGTTAATCATTGAGTTTTTGAATGAAATTTTTGTTTGAGGCCTCAAATAAGGGAGAATATATCTGGGAATCAAATCCAATATAGGGCCATCCATTCCCAAAGTAGTGTGGTTGGATAAAATACATTCCATGTTATTTTCCTTACATCGACAATCAAAGGAATTGTCTCCTTGGGAAAATTGACATTCGTAAATGCAATATGTATAAGGGATTGAGGGAATTTTATCCTTGTACACGCAACAAGCATACCATATGCATTCACTTGTTGAGAAGTGGTGCAATGATATTCAAGGTGTTATAGATAAAGGGTTACCATGGATTTTATTTATAATATAATCTCATCTAATAAGGACATCATTTCATGTGTATGACTCCTTCAATATCCTCAACATTTTGAATAAAATTTATAATCTACTTACTTTATTAAAACCATACAACTGTAATGACTCCATCGTTATGACAACTAGCAAAGCAATATTTTTTTATTTTTTTTTCAATTATCTTTTTTCAGGAGTTAAGAGGCAAGAAGGCGACGAAAAAAATAGTTTAATAAAACCACTGATGATAAACGTTGGCATGCAGTCTAGGAAACAAGTTACTATGACACCACACACTATCTCAAGACAACTGGAAAACATGCACAAAATAACAAGGAGGACAACTACCCTTCCGACAGAAACATGATCACGCCTACAAGCTAAGGGACAACACCTCCATCCTGACATCATGGCCTAGAAAAATAGATACTAGAGCCTCAAGGCACGTGGACTTAATGCCTAAAGGTGTTCGGCCCTTATGCCAAGACAAACTTGCATGCTCGTCATCACTCACACAAAAGTACCTACTCTAGCCATGATCTCGTTCACCGCTATCCCCCAGGCCGTGCCATGATCCCCTCATCATGAATCATGTTGTTCCCCAGGTGATAGATGCGTCAATAAACTTGGCGCAAAATAAGGAACCAAGACTCAAGAAAACTCTGATGATCTAGAAACCAAAATAACTGACATGAAGACTATGCCTACGCCCCCAAGCAACGGGTAGACAAGACGCAACATAACCTTTGAATTTAATTACGTGAAGGATAGGAGGAATCTTGTTTCCTACAAGAAAACATGTGGTGTAAGGACAAACCCATCACCCCTTCCAGCTCGACCTAAGGCGTGGGGCACAAAACTGCCAAAAACTAAGGGCTAGTAAGGTTTTAGATGGGCATCTACTAAACTCTCGTCCATTATGCTTGCGCAAGCTAAAGGACTTGTACAACCAAAATCATGATGTCTAACACATCCTGATATACGTCAAGCAAAAAGTCTAGGGGAGAAGTAGTGGACCTTTATCATTACTATTTTCATCAAAGATATCATAAAGGTGAACCAAAATAGGCATTTAACCAAATCAATACTTGTCAACAAAATACATTGTTCATTAAAAATGTGAACTCTTAACATTTTTAATGGTCATCTATGCTGCCCCAAAAACAACATTGACGTCAAAATAACCTGTCGAAATTTAACCAGTTTAACATAATGACAAGGCGGTAATTTTTTTTTTATTAATCGAAACCTTATAACGAGTTATAATTGGTGTCCAAATTAAGTCCTTGATAAATCCTTTGGTCAACTGTTGACATTCTTATAACACAAGAGGTGGATGTCTAAAATGGTAAGAAGATGTTGTGTAAAGTAAATCATAATTACCAACTCTATAAACTACTGTGTAATTATACTTGGGTTGTCAAATTAAAAACAGAAGGCGTGTAGTTGAAAAGTCACTTAGCAATCTAAATGGAAGACCACTCAATACATATACATTTTTAATCAATTTGTGCACTGGTTTTTAATTAAATAGAATGGGCAAATTGCAAAGTGGCAAATCGGAATGGGGCTTCAGAATGGGGAAACCATAATTAAAAACAGAATGGGCAAATCAAAATGTGGAAAATCGGAATGGGGCAATCAGAATGTGGAAAACATAGTTAAAAACGGAATGGGCAAGTCACAATGTGGCAAATCGAAATGGGGCAATCATAATGCGACAAACATAGTTAAAAACGGAATGGGAAAATCACAATGTGGAAAATCGGAATGGAGCAATCAGAATGCGGCAAACATAGTTAAAAACAGAATGGACAACTCGCAGAGTTTAAAGATTTCCATTACATTCACTGTCTGATTAATGTTGCAATGTAGTGATCAATTATTATTTTGTCGGCATACCCAACAAACGCAGACTGAAAATAAAGAAATCATTTTTCATTCGCCTATGCTACCCAATCAAACACAGAGAGGGATCATAACTAATTCTCTTTTTTTCAATTGATTGGGGTGCCCAAGAAAAGATGCAGACAGGTATAACAAAAACATTTTCCCCTTCTGGGTTAACAAATATAAAATGCAGACTAAGAAATTGATTTTTTTTTTCTGTTTCCATAATATCATGACAATGCAGACAATAATAACAAACGTTTTTTCCCTTCCAGGGTAACAAATATAAAATGCAGAATAAGAAATTAATTTGTTTTCTGTTTCTAGGATATCATTACAATGCAGACAGGAATAATAAATGTTTTTCCCCTTCCAAGGTAACAAATATAAAATGAAGACTAAAAATTAATTTGTTTTCCGTTTCCAGGATATCATGACAATGCAGACAATAATAACAAGCGTTTTTCCCTTGCCAGAATACCAATACAAAATGCATACATAATCAATTCGTTTTTCCATTGCTACATTACCCATACAAAATATAGACATGAATCAATTTGTTTTTTTAATACCAATATACCAATACAAATGTAGACATGAATCAATTCGTTTTTCCATTGCCAGATTACCGATACAAAATGCAGACATGAATCAATTCATTTTTTCAATGCCAACATACCAATACAAATGCAGACATGAATCAATTCATTTTTCCATTGCCAGATTACCCATAGAAAATGCAGACATGAATCAATTTGTTTTTCCATTGCCAACATACCAATACAAATGCAGACATGAATCAATTCGTTTTTCCATTGCCAACATATGAATACAAATGCATTCATGAGTCAATTCCTTTTTTTTTTCATTGCCAGCAAACCAATATATAATGCAGACAACAGTAAGAGAACCGAAAGGATCCAACCATCCAAGGACAACAACGGAGATAAACGACTGATAGGTTCATCCTTTTCTCATCATCTTCGCATAGAAAATCAGGGCGTTGAGATCCATAGGTCTTTTAACGCTAAGGAGATGACCGTAGATCAGGTTCCTGGCCGACTGCTTAGGCAAGGACTGGTGAGCTAGGGACAAAGGCTAAAAAACCACAAATATCACAATCAACACAACAAGGTGGTCAAGATGTTGCAGGGAAATGAAGCCATGGGAGTCAATCTATCAATGAGCTAGGCTAAGAAAATTTCAAAAACCCATATAGACAATCGGTTCACTTACCCAAGTAAAAATGCAGATTCAAGCATAAATTCTAAAACAATTTACCATACAAAACGAAGAAAGCGTATCGTTGCCTGTTTCGAGTGGACGTCCTACGTGCTCCTTGCAACTCTCGCGTGCCGACCGACGAGACTTCATCGGTACCTCCCAACCAATGCTAGGGGTACTCGACTTCCCCCTTAGCCCCCCGAGCCACAAAGGGGCCACACACTCACTATCCAGAGATTTCGACTACCTCCCATCTCGCCTTGCAAGAACGAGCTACCACTCCTGACCGAGCTAGGTATCCCAACTCTGACAAGTTAAGTCAGTCAAGTAAATATTTTTGCAGCGTAATGTTACGCAAACAGAGGATGATCCAACCTCCATCTCCTCCCTTCATTATATAGAGTTTTGTGGTTCCTTACTTTC
>ML778111.1:381168-393968 GCA_009831015.1 Picea engelmannii | reverse complement strand
GTAAAGTGAAATTCTAAATAAAAAAAATACTTTTATATGTCAGAAGTTGAATAACTTGTGAAAATACAGTTTTTTTTGTCATAAAACAAGCAAAAGTGTAACCCACCTTCATGATTTCACCCTATGATACTCTAATATTACATATGTAAAAATGGACTTATTAATTAAATTCCTAAAGATTTGAAATTTTTATAAACTACAAAACGTTTGAAATAAAAAATTGGATAGTTTGAAATTTTTATGAATTTTTTATAAAATACAAAATGTTTTAAATGACCTATGGGGAGCTAACCATGTGGCCAATCCATGGGCATTCTCGCGGATTGGCCACAAGGCTGCCCCCCCCACGGACAACTCACAACCAATTTTAATAAGAGATTATCTATGCACATAAAAATAGGACATTTGAATCTAAGTCTTTAACACCGAAGTGAAAGACACTAGATTCAACTCCTGGCTGACTGCTCAGGCATAGACTAATCACTTAAATGCTTACTCTATTCTTTTGATTTTTAAATGTCTATATCAAATTTAAAAACTTAATATTTGATTGTTAAATGTCTATATCAAATTAATTAAATCCATATTGTTTATAAATTATTTATTAAAGTCTATATATCAAATTCCCATTTTTAAGTAAATCCATATTGTTTATAAATTTATTGATTGTGTATATAATTTGAACATATAAATGAGTAATTTTTAAATTTTCTTCAATATTAAGTTATATTAAGATGAAGTGGAGAAAATGGAGCAAATGTAATATTTGTAAGGCTTAGTTGGAGTTGGAAATGTAGATAAAATATAGTCCTATAAGCTGGAAATTCACATTGATTGAGAGCAATCATGACAATAATTTCTAATGTAAGTGCATCATAACCTATTGTAAACATAGTAATGTGAGTTTTAATGGGATATATATTTTGAAGAAGATGCAATTGAGTGAGTCTTAGTGGTCACAAAATTGATGAAAATTTACCTTCCTTATATTGAATTAGTTTGAAATTTTAAAACTTTAATACTTACATAATTTCTTATTTATCTAAGATTCCAAAAAATACTAAAAAAAATTATTTTCTAAAAATAAATGGTGTTTATTATAACCTTTCTTCATTAACTTTATATTTATATACCCATTTTAATAAATATACTATGTTTCATTTACCTAGAACTATTTATAAATAGGATAACAAATATGGTCACACAAGAATGCTAATACATTCTTATAAATGTCACAAAGTCATATATAGGTGCATGTCCTTTATAGATGGACATATGGGGAGGAATTGTTTAGTGTCATATATATTGCACTATAAAAATTTGTCACAATAAATCATACCATAGTTTCTAAAATCAATTATATGTAATGTTTTGTTTTAAAATTAAGATTTAATTTACTATTTGAATAAGAAAACAACATAAAATGCATGAAGTTAAGAAAATATCATACTAACCATGAACATAATTAACATATCAATCATAAACATAATTAATTCTATTTCTATCATATTTAATTCAAATTTAATTATGTTAATTATGTCATTTTTCATAAAATGACAACAAATCCAACAAAGATAAGAAAAGATTGTTTAAACATGCCAATTCAAAGTATTTCAAATCAAAATTTTCATTTATTAATAATATACTAATATTAATGTGCATTTACAAGCACACATAAAAATAAGAGTAGTAAAGGAACGTTGATTCAGTGGTGTTGGTCTCTATTCATAAAATTTTCCACACAAAAACTGTAAAATATTTTATTATTATAAACAAAAGAAATAAACAACATTCCTATATTCATTCTTACAGATCTCACAAAGTCATATATATGTGCATGTTCTTTATAGATGGGCATATGGGGAGGACTTGTTAAGTGTCATATATATTACACTATAAAAATGTGTCACAATAGATCATACAATAGTTTCTAAAATCAATTATATGTAATGTTTTGTTTTAAAATTAAGATCTAATTTACTATTTGGATAAGAAAACAACATAAATTGCATGAATTTAAGAAAATAACATACCAACCATGAAAATAATTAACATACTAATCTTGAACAAAATTAACAGAATTAATTTTGTTAATTATGTTCTATTTTTGTCATATTTAATTCAGATTTAATTATGTTAATTCTTTCATATTTCATAAAATGACAACAAATCCAACAACGATCAGAACACATTGTTTAAAAATACTAATTCAAAGTATTTCAAATAAAAATTTTCATTTATTAATAATCTACTAATATTAATGTGCATTTATAAGCACAAATATAAATAATAGTAGTAAAGGAACATCGATTCAGTATTGTTGGTCTCTATTCATAAAATTTCTCACACAAAAACTGTAAAATATTTTTTAATTATAAATAAAAGAAATAAACAACAATATAACATACAAAAGTAAATTCCTTAAGTCACAGTCACGGGAGTAAATTCCTTAAAAACTGGGAGTAAATTTCTTAAGTCACAGTGCACGGAACTGTGACTTAGCCATGGGGGGCAAGATTTGTTGCCAAGCCACTGGCATTCCCATGGCTTGGCCACAGAGCTGCATAAATGTTATATATTTAGTGAACTCATACACCTTTGAAAAATACTAAAAAACTGAAATGGTGAACTCGTACAAGTTGTATATAATAAATTATTTCATATATTTAAGTGAAAAACCATTTAATATTATAATTAAATATTTCCTCTATTAAACTTAAATTGCATCCATGTACAATGGGAATAACATCCACTCTCATCATAGCATTTCATTTCTGGTTTCACTAGAAAGTCAATAATAAAATGCAATTTCAGGTTAATTTCACTAGACAGACATGAGAAACAAACTTTATAATTTCAGGTTAAATGCATAGTAACATTCTAAAAAAAAAAATCAAATTCAAATTAAATTTAACTAAATACAATAATAAATCAGTTTAACAAAATGAAATAATAAAATTTAAATCAATTTAGGGTTACCTCTGCCCTCCTGCCAACAACTCACTCACGATCACCAAAATCTTACTCAAAGTCGCCAAAATCTCACTCAGGGTCGCCAAACGCTCACTCACGGTCGCCAAACACTCACTCACTCACACTCACCTACAACACTCTCACAATTGCCAAGAGTTGAAAAAACGTTAGAGTCGTGATGTGTGGTAGATATATAAACATTTTTTCGGACAAAAAGATCTTTCGGCCAAAATATTGTTTCGGCCGAAAAAATATTTCGGCTGAACAATTCTTTCAGACGAAATATTCTTTTGGCCTAAATATTGTTTCGGCCGGAATATCTTTTGGCCAAAAAAGATATTTCCGGATGAAAAGAAATTGTCTCACAAAAATTCTACATGAAAATCGAGGGCGTCATTACTGTATTGTTCGATTTGACGTTCAATTGTTCGGCTGAAAACTATTTTGGATGAAAAAAGTATCTTTTTGTCAAAATAAAATATTAGCTCGGTCGAAAAACTGTCTTTCAAAATTTTGGAGATCAGATTGTCACGAAAGTGTTACCCACCTCTGTGAATTTACCCTGTAACCACATAATTGATCAGAATGTGATATGTGATCGAGGTGGAAAAAAAGAGGATTTTTTGGTGGAACCAGTATGCATCTTGGACCGTAAAGTCAAAGTTCTCAGGAACAAATCCATAGGGCTACTAAAATATCAATGGACCGGCTATGGTCTTCAAGATAAAACTTGGGAGCATGAATAAATTATGCGGGAGGAATACTTGCACTTTTTTTCCAATTTTGAGGAAGATAGAAAATGAAAATGCAAGCCTTGATTTTTGGGTATCTAGAGTTCTAGAACTACATCTCAAATTCTTGGGTTCTTGTGATGATATCCATAATAAATAAAAATGGTGTATACCGATGGGATGAGAGCATTGAAGGGGGCACATTTCTTGGGTCAGAAGGTTGACAATAACAATATAATTTGGTTGGGACTGTTGTTGGAGGGTAAAAAAAAATTGTAGACATTTGTTTTATTTTATTTTCTGAATATTAAAATGTAAATTTTATAAATGTGTTTCAGCATGGTGTTTTTAGGAGGAAAGGTAGGAAAAAAAAAACAAAGTTGGAGCAAGGAGACTAGGAAATTTTAGGAGCATGTTGGAGCATTTTAGGGTGTATTGATGTAGTATACCTAGGGAGGTCATATGGGATATCTAGGGAGATACTCAATGGGAATGTGGTGATGTATTATTAGTTGAGGCCATTCAATGTAAGGTGAACTAGTTCTATTATTAAATAAGACCCACAATGGTAGTTAGATATAATAAATAGGATTTCTAGAAGATTTTTTCTCTAGAATGTTCCTAGAAGATAGAGAATTCTATATAAAGAAGTGAAATAAATTTAATGGACCATGGCAAAGAATATTATATTTGTACAAAAAAATATTGTTTGAGGAGTGCATTCCTTTCATAAGGAATAATATATGGTTTTGCCCTACCTCAAGGGTTTTGTCTACATTCCTATGGGTTGGTTTATTCTTGTTGATATTGTGGGTTTATTTTGATATTTTTCTTCAGATCTATTCAAGTAATTAACAATTTGTATCATATTTCTTTCGTTGGGAAAAGAGGGAAATGAATTTTGATTAGTTTTAAAGAATATTTTTTTAACAAAAAAGGAGGCGGAACACTTCGGTCTGAGAGATGATACTTTATGATCAGAATAATCACACACCAATTAGATATTTGGATTCATCTTGGAAAAATTCACAATTTAAAAAAAAATTAGTCGAAACGATGTTCGGGAAGTAATGTTATGAGCATTTTAAATTCAGTAGCTTTTCAGGGCTTTTCCAAGAGGAATTACAAAATTATAAGTTATAAAATTCTTTTGAGTGTGAGTTGGGGAACCCAAAGCACCATGAGAAGAAAAAAATTGTCACCTTTGTGACACTTAGAGGGTTGAAGATGAAAATCACTTTCTCCTAGAGTACCTTGAGTATACCCAAATTAGATGTCAATTTCAAAATATTGATCTTTAAGCATCATGGTCATCAACAACAACAATAATAATAATATGACCCCCTTGCACATCAATTTGACTACTAAAATCTATGAAAATGTACATATCTTACTCCCTCTAGATTTAAACTTATCACCTCCTATGAAAAAACTCATTATAATTATATATATTATTTATAATTATATATACATATATATATATTAGTTAATTAATTATATATATATATATTATTTATAATTATAAGGTCTCTGAACACCAAATTGGTGTATAAGACCTCATTTGTTGCTCCTCATCTAAAAGGTTTGACTCCTAAAACCTATGAGGTATACATACCCTACCCCTTAACCTCCCCTTAACCTCTTAAAAGAAAATACATATTCTTAACACACACATATATACAAAGTACTCCATCATATTATAAAATATTTCTAAATCATAATTTAGAAATAAACAAATAACAAAATTAAAAAACCTACTTTAATTTAACGTTATAAAACATTATCAATTAGTTAAATTCTCAAAACATTATTATCTTAACTTTGAATAAAATTGGGAAAAGGACACACTCTCACATGAAATCCACTATTATTTGTACATTTCTATCTTGACATTACTATAGACAGATCCGTGACTACTATTTTGGATTTTATATGGAAATGAATGCCACGGATTTGAAGAATGACATAGACATTTATAATATTTTAATAATTGCCATTATCAAATGTAGTATAAGATCTGAATTTCTTCATAAAAATTAATGATGTAGTAGGTTAATAATAAGATTAGTGATTCCCCATTTTTATGGACCTCAACATAGACCTTCTTCTTCACACTTTCTTAGGCCTATTAAAGTTTGGTGTTGTGCTGTCACTTCACATTTTATCAGTCAGGAAAGATCCAGCTTATATTGGAAAACTTTAATTTTTTCATCGAAGCTCTGTGCACACACTCTGCTCAGCAATCGCATCTAGGGTTTACCCGAAGATTTAGCCCATCTCCACTCATAACTAGTGTCAGTGCGGGACGATATGTCACCTGTTGGGCACCTTCGAATTTGAAGAAGCGAATGAGGACAGCAGCAACAGTCTTTATTTGCATGTATGCAAACTCCTTGCCAAGACAAATGCGAGGTCCAGCCTGCAAGTCAATAATACACCTTATCAATTTCAGGATATCGTTTTCAAAATACTTGTTCTCACTTCCAAAGATCCAATACCACGCTCAGCTCACGTACTTGAAATGCTGTGAACTTGAATGGCGACTGGGGTTGGAATAATCCATTCTGATTAAGCCATCTCTCGGGCCTAAACTGGTCAGCATCAGTGCCCCAGAGGTATTTCATTCTTCCCATAGAATAAGGCACATAACTCACCATATGGCCTTTCTTTATTTTGTATCCATCTGGTAGGGTATCATCCGAAATAGCATACTTTCCATCCTGCAAATCAATTTTATTTAAACCAGAAGTAATTCTCTACCATCTAATTTAAATTAGCCTGTTGAGGTTACCGGCGAAATGCATGAAGAAAAATACACATAATGTGACATACCACAGGAAGAGGGGGATACAAGCGCAAAGTCTCTGTTAAAGCTGCATGAAGGTAGTGCATCTTATCCAATACAGTATGCGTCAGTCTTTCAGAGAACATACTTATAGATTCTTCCAGGGACACACATTCATCCATATTGGCCTTGACCAAGTCATGGATTTCTTGAAGTAGCCTTTTTTCGACGTCGGGATTCTGGCAAAGCATATGAAAAAACCAAGAAAGGGTAATTGCAACAGTGTCCCGCCCAGCTAACATAAAATTCATAACAATATCTCGGAGATACTTGTCAGAGTAATTCTCTGGATTTTTCTCAGTTACTGCCATAAAGCGAGACAACAGATCCGGTATTTCCTGTAAATGTTTTTGAAGCCAACGACAGAGAAACAAGGACATAATTAGTACAAGAACTAGTACAGATTACAAATGTGAAAAGAGCAAATCTAACGTTCGATTGACTCTGGGTTTTCTCTGACATTGTTATTTTGGAGAGAAATCTCGTGTCTTCTGGTCTGAATGACATTGTCGACAAAATCAGCCACTGTTTTGATGCTATCCTTTATGACGGCCTCGGATCCTATATTGAAGTATCTTTTCAACTTCCAGGCAGGGTCAAAAAGACGTCCGAAAATCATAGTATTCGCAGTTTCCAAAGCGTTTGCAAAAGATGCCTCTGGTCCAGAGTTGGTAATTGATAAGCTGTTGATCTCTATCCCAAACCCCAATTTACAGATTGCATCCATCGTTGATCTCAGGAACAAACCCTGTAATTAGCATTCATCCATTTCCATAAGAGAGAGAATGGTTCCGCAGAAAAACTAGGGAAAACAAGAAATAAATTTCTACGTGAGAATAATTGCTCGCTAAAATAAGTAACGGAATTTTAAATATAACAACCGCACCTGCATCTCCGCTGACTGGTTTGTTCGATAAGTTTCGAGTAAAATTTTGGAAAGTTTAATTGCATTCTCGCGGAAAACAACACTGCTGAAGTCCCTCAATATTTTAGCTGAGAATTCTAAACTCGACCATTTTCGCTGCTGTCGCCACTGCTCTCCATCAACGTTGAGAATGCCATCCCCAAAGAGGTCTTCCATAACATCATGGATGAACGTTCCCTGTCAATGGTTGATTCAAAACAAACAAGTAAATTAAGACATGATATTATATGATATGAATTAAAAATTAACATACTATGAGAGAATTAGCTGACCTTGACATAGTTTGCAAAGTTAGATTTGAGGATGTGCTCAACGTTTGCAGGATCAGTGGTAGAAATAAGGCTAAAGTTAGGATAAACTATTCTGAATGTTTTCAAGCGTCTGTGGTGATCGTAAAGAAAATCATGTAAACGTTTAAAATTGAGGATGTGATCCACCATTGTGGCAGCCACAGGTGGGTACTCGTCATCATTTCTCCATTTCATTTTGTAAAATAAAGCCACCAACAGAGCGGCTGCTGCGAGGGGCAGGACTATAGCTGCAGCATACTCCGTGCTCCATTCCATTTCTTTTCGCAGAGACCAAGACAAGACACAAAAGATGCGATTGAGATACAGAATACAGAAAAATATACAATGATAATCGTTCTCGCAGAGACAAAGACAAGACACGAAAGATACAATTGATATGCAGAATACAGAAAAAAATGTATAATCGATATGAGCCGGTCCAGAGCTGGACGTCACATACGCAGGCAGCACAATCTCTGGGTCTGGCATCCATCCATCGAGAAAGTTTAAATAAAAACTAAACCATGGTATTACGTAAAACGTAATTCATATCAATCGACCATAATCAAGTTTAAAGTTTTGTCATATCCGGAACGCCTAACAATCAAGACCAGGTCAGAAGATTGAAAACTGAAGATTGGAAAATTAATTGATTAGTTTTCCAATGAAAAATCTTTAAAAACATGAAACATAATTTGGAAGTCACGATGTGGAAACATATTTAAGCCGAAAGGCCTACACCTATTGATAATGGGCAGATTTAATAGGGGTTTAGTGCTTAATAAGTTTTCTATGGACAGGATTAAATATGGCTGGAATATTCTTAGTAGTCACACAAAATAAATGGCTGTGATTTCAATCATTAACTTCCTAGCTATTATAAAGATTTCAGTTTATGTGTTTACTTTTTTACATTTACCTAATCATATTTAAAAATTAATTTGATAGCTAACTGATTGCCACGTAAATGATTAACAAAAATTAAAATATTAACACCACATAAATAAAGCCCAACAACTTATTTGTTAATAGATAATAAAATTTAATATATTCTTTTAAAGATTCATTTCATCTTCTCAACTTTTGGGCGTTCACCAGCAACTATTTTGCTGTTGTGCTAGTTTAGGTCAACTAATAAGGATTTTAGAAGTCTAAAAGTTGATAAGGATTGTAGAACTCAAAAACTTGAAAAGTATAAGCATGAATTCCCTAAAAAGCATGACCTTCCTAAAAAGATTCTAGAAGTTGAAGACTATAAGCATAGATAAAAGCATGACCTTTTTAAAAAGATTCTGGAAGTTGAAGACTATAAGCATAGAAGTCTAAGAGTATAAGTATAGAGAAGAGATAATTTTAAAAATGAAAATATATTTTAGAATGTAGAAATTTTGATTAATTTTACTAGTTTAGTTTTTGATATGGAAACGATTAAATGTTGATTAAATGTTGTTTGGTAATATTTTTTCAAAAATATTAAAATTTCTAAATTTTTCTATAGAATATAGAATATGGGAAAACAATTCTAAAATAAATGAAAATTGACTAATTTTTTGGAAAAAAACATAAAAAAATTAACCATAAATTATATATTACCATTCAAATTAAAAAAAAAAAATGTTTTTAAAATTAAAAGTATATTTTAAATCTTTTAATTAAATATATATATTAGTTAATATGTTTCATTGTACGACTATTTAGATATCTTTGACCCTAATAAGTTAATGAAAAGGAGTTTTCACTATGAGTAAATTAAGTATCACTTTCTTAGGTTAAAATTTATATAAGGCCATGAATAATATATTTTAATGAGTATACATTATTTTTTTATAAAACTGTTTATAAAAAATTAAAAAGGTTAAAATATATATTTTTTAATATTATATATATATATATATATATATATATATATATATATATATATATATAATATTTGAAATAATATTAAAAATATATATATTTGAAATACTCTTTACTCTACATTTTTAAAGTATTTTTAAATCATGATTAATTCTTAAACAATATTTAGAGGATGCATGTTGTGTTGGTTCAACTTTAGTTAGTATAATTATTATTTTTCTTTTTTAAGTTCATGATATTGTTTTTATGGCGATAAGTGTCAATGATCCAAGTAAACAATTAATAATCCTCAAGGACTTTTACTCTAGCATGGGTATGAGTGTGAACAATGAAAAAACAAAGGTTATGATAATTAAATCCAAAAAGATCACTTAAGATACATTTGTTTATGACAACAATATCTTGGAGGAAGTTCCTTCATAAAAATATATTGGAATCGATATTCAGCACAAACACAATTAGAACTATAGCATTGAAAAAGGGATAAATGGAGGGTGGAAAGATTATTATGGACTCGAAAGCAATTGTAAATCACGAAACCTTTGACTTTGGGATAAAAACAATCCTCTTTTAGAATCTAGTCACTCCAACTATATTATATATGAATGTGAATTTTTGGGTTGCACTGTATCTAGAGAATCGTGGAGAAAGATAGAACAAATTCAAAAGAATTTTATAACTTATAATCTCAAAATTAAGGGAAATACACCCTATCATATCCTCCTCATAGAAGTAAGAATTCCCCCCATTGAAAGCATTTCTATGATTAGATACCTAACATACAAGAACAAGATAAACAACATAGATTAAAAGAGGGTCCCCAAAATTTCTTCAAACTCTAGCCAAAACCACCAGTAGCTCAAACTTACAAGAAACCATCATGTAGAATATCGATAATATTACAAATATTATCACTTCTAAATTTATGGACAACATGTGGTGTGATAATGAATTATTGGATAAAAGAAAATGAAATACTACAAGGAGGTGATCAACACCAATTTAGAAGATCAAAATTACTTCTCAGTTTTGAGAAATGCAAAGAGGCAAAACAACTTTGCTAAAATAAGAATAAACTCTCACGGGCTACATAGTGAATCTGGGCATTGGACAACTCCCAAAACATTGTGGGATGAAAGAATGTGTAATATTTGTAACACTAAGTCTATAGAGATGAAAAACATTTCCTCTTAGATTTCCATGCATATATCCATATTAGATCCCAATTTAAAAATATTTTCCACAATACAAATCTTCCTAACCTCCTAAGTCATTAAATGTATGGTGATTTTAGAATGGTTTTCTAATTTTTTTTTAAAAGAAAAATATTTTTTTATAGAAATCAAAATAATGTCTTATCTTTTTAATGTCCAACAAACCAATTGATGACAAATATTTTTAAAAATATACACCAAAAAAATAAATTAAATTCTCAATACATTATTATCTTTAATTTTAAAAAAATTGGGAAAACGACACCATCTCACATGAAATAGACTTTTAATTCTACGTTTCTATCTTGACTTTACTTATCTTTAATTTTTAAAAAATTGGGAAAACGACATCATCTCACATGAAATACACTTCTAATTCTACGTTTCTATCTTGACTTTACTATCGACACACACATCCGTGACTACTATTTTGGATTTGACATGGAAAATAATGCCACAATATGAAGAATGACATAGACATTTTAATAATTATGATTATGAAATAGAGTATACGGTCGAAATTTCTTCATAAATATCAATAATAGACTAGGATATTTAAAATTTGATTGAGTTTTGAAATATTTCAAATACTTTAGAATGGACAAAAACACTAAAAACAAAATCTTATCATAAATCAAACATTTTTTTAATTCAAATTCAATTTTGATTGATTTTTCAAATGTTTGATTTAGTTTAAAATTAGACAAAAACAATATCTTGTCATAAATGGAATTAATTTTCCAAACATTTAAATTAATTTAAAATTAGAGTAAAACAATATCTTGTCATAAATGGAATTGAAATATGAAGAACTAAAATTACTTTAAAAGTTTGACACTTATTTCAAAATGATACAAGTCTATGTGTAGCATGAATGTGGCCATGAATGAGAATCCATTATCATATAACAATCTATTTTTATTTTTTTTAACTTTATTCATGGGAACATCTTTCATGGTTTTGCATATTGTGTTTGGATATTTTATTAATATATGTAGTGTTTTAATAAAAACAAAGATCATCATTTAGTCCGACTACATGGTACGTACATGACATTTTAAGATTAGTGACGCTACATTTTTATGAACTTTAATATAAATATATAAATGTGAGCATTTTATTTTTATTTTTGGTTTTAATTTTCATAGTTTATATGTTGGTCAGATTTGAACTTAAGACATTTTAAGATTAGTGACGCTACATTTTTATGAACTTTAATATAAATATATAAATGTGAGCATTTTATTTTTATTTTTGGTTTTAATTTTCATAGTTTATATGTTGGTCAGATTTTCTAAGTAATTTGTTGAATTATTAATTCTTCTAAATATAAAAAAAAAACATTAAAATTAGTTAAATATAGGATTTTAGATCATTCTCACGACAAAGTTTATCTTATATTTATGTGAGTCTCAATTTATCACATATGTGATTATTGATTATGTGATTTGTTTTATGACTATCCAAATGTATAATAATCTGATTTTTTTTTTTTTTTTTTACAAGAACGATTGTGTTGCATTAGTCGACATTCTGGCAAGCCAGAATCAGAAAGTTACAAATCTGAAGAAGGTTGGTGACCTCTAACAGTGCTGCCAACCTTCTTGTGAATGTCTTGGGATACCCATCCCATCTGCTTCTGGAGCTAATTCGAAAAAATGACAAGAGTTGCATACATGAGTAAATTCTTACAAACTGTGAGCACAGTAGAAGGCAGAAGCAAAGCATTAACTCGAGGGGGGTAGAATTTTCTTCTTAAGGAAGGGATCCATCTTTTTCTAATAGCCTGAAGAAATGTTGGAGGGCGCCTCTATTTCTCTGCGCGCTTTGTTGGTCTTTCGTCCTCGGGTAAGGGGAGGAGACGGGACTGAATTGTCTTCAGGACCTGAAGTTTCCACAGAATCACTAGAGGGGACTGAGCCAGTCAGACCTGCCGAGGCAGAGGGATCCGGATCAGCCCGAAAT
>ML778111.1:369692-381118 GCA_009831015.1 Picea engelmannii | reverse complement strand
TCTCTGCGCGCTTTGTTGGTCTTTCGTCCTCGGGTAAGGGGAGGAGACGGGACTGAATTGTCTTCAGGACCTGAAGTTTCCACAGAATCACTAGAGGGGACTGAGCCAGTCAGACCTGCCGAGGCAGAGGGATCCGGATCAGCCCGAAATTCTCTCGCTGCTACTGGCCCTGGGGGGGTGGAGACCGGAAGGCTTTCTTCTGCCGGAGGGTCTTCCTTCACTGGTGATGCTTCTAGATCTAGTGCTTCATCTTCCTTCAGCTCATCAAAACTGTTTTTATTTTCTAGAGTTGCCTTTGCTGGAAGAGTGGCCTTCGGAATCTGGGGTAGAGGATCCTTTCGCCTTTGTTGCCTTCGTCGGTTAGATACTGGCTGAAAATCATCTTCTTTGACTGGTTCCGGCTCCTTTGAGACTTTGGGACAGCTTTTTGCGAAGTGACCATATTCATGGCACCGGAGGCACTTAAACGGGATCTGCTCGTAGTCCAGCTCTTGGATATGACTCCATTCCCCCAGGGAGAGCTTGATGGCTTCCGGTAGGCCTTTCTCGAGGTTGACCTCAACACAAATTCGAGCGCAGGTAAACTGATCCCCTTTCGGTTCCACACTATCCAGGAAACGCCCAAGCTTGTTGCCGATGTCCTCTAGAGAACTTCTCCCCCAGAGATGAATGGGGAGGTAAGGCAGCCTAACCCAAACAGGGGCTGCGGTGATCTCATCTCCGGGATTGAAGTCAAGAGTCCAGGGGGCTAAGAACAACCCTCTTGACCCCATGAAATAGGGTCCAGATCTGAAGACAAGGTCTCGGTCCTCTTTACTTGAGAAACTGAAGACAAAAAAACCCCTGCCTACTGCACTCCGAGTAATTTTTTCCTGTATCAACGGCCTCCATCGTTCTTCAATCCATGCATCCACCGTTTTGGGGCTGGGCCATAACCCCGTAAACTTTTTGATGAGTGCCTTTTCTGCCAGATAGAGGGCAAGGTTGCAAGGCTTCTCTGGAGATAACTCTAGAGTAGGGATCTCCTCCATTCTCTTAACAAACTTAGACGAAATAGAAGGCAGGGATTTAGGTCTTACCGAACGGACTAACTCTTGGAAAGCTTCCATAGGATCTTCCTCGTTCTCGGCACTTGGATTTGGATCCATCTTGACAGAGCGGCGCCCCCCAGAGGCTACCACTGCTCCAGATCGCGTGCCCGCTGTAAGGGCTCGCTGGTAACTCCGAGTCGCGTCCTGAGTGCAGCGATCGGCAGCTAAAACGACCTCAGCACCCCTGCAACCGAATATCAGAGCATAATCTGATTTATTGTTGGAAGATAAAATTTTATTAATTTTTATAATTTGGAATATATTTTTTTTAACAAGAATTAGGAAAATTTATATTAAAAAGTGTGGATAAATCCACTGTAGTACAAAAATAAGCGTTATGAATGACCTTCGAGAGAAAACATCTTTGAAGATTGGTATTGCTAATACAAAATTTGTGTCCATTGATATTTGACTTTCCTTAGCTATGTCATATCTACTGTATCTCGAAGAATACAGTCTACATAAGAATCTGTTCATATATAACGTAAAACAAAACATGACATTTAAATTTTAAAAATTCATCTACTTTGACATCCCCAAAAGTAAATTATTTTTGAACTTCAAAATTTGTTAGAAAATTATTCCGTTTTTAGTAAATTCGAATTTGGAAAATTTTTGCCATTTATGGCAATTTTCAATTTGGAATTTGATAAATTATAACTAATTATTATGACTGTTGGGAAGAGACCTGATTTGACCCAACTAGCTATTTGACTATGACACTTGTTTGTAAACAACATATTGTGTTAATTATTGCAGGAGGACAAATGGAACAACCATGTTAAATTTAGCTAACCATGACTCCATGAGTGGGGAACATGTTGGAACTACCTCTCGGCTGATTGTTACAAGTGGAAAATCAAGGATTTGTCCATTGGCAGCCCCTGAAAATCAGGGATTTAGAAAGCTGCAAAAATTCCCAAGGGAGGGAAAAAGACCTAGGCAAAAATATTGGTTTGATAAATAGCATATGTGAGGAGGTAGGACGCTACCTAATGTGATGGGGAAAGAAATAATATCATTGATTGCTTGTTGTTATGAACACTATTGCTGAGTGTGAGGCAAGGGGAAGGTTGTTGAAGCTGAGAGGCATTTGCTGGGAAGAAAACTGAGCTAGCCCTCATGGACTCATGGTCAGGCTAGGGGGTGAACAGGACAAGTGATTTGGCTGCCCTGTTCTAAGGTTGGGAGGAACGTGGATGTTCCATTTGTTATTCGGAAACCTTGCTCAGATATGTCTACTTTCTCTTTCTCTGTCTATTTTGAAATTAATTCATTATTCAACAAACAATATTATGAGTATAATCATTTTCTAGAAAGATCTATTTTCATGTAGCCTCTTTTATTGAAGAATGAGAGAACAATATTTATCCATATGATGGGTGCAACCATCTTCGACTATACATTCACTCTAGTATGTATAAGCATGTAACGATTGAGAATGACTAATAGAAAATGTATAATTATGTGTCTTACCTTTTAAAGATCAATTGTACAATTCAATTGATCTTTCAATTGACATGTCTCCAAGATTCTTCACTTTCCTGTCGAGGTCCTCGGTATTCTTCCAAAAATCCTTATTCATATATTCTAATTTCATACAATGACAATAGTTCTATTTATTTATACCTTTCTAATTCAAAGTTGGATCACCATGATTCTTCTTAACAGTATATCCATTACAATCATGGTGTTTCTCTTAGATGAATTATTGACCTCTTTCTCTATAATTTGGTCAATATTTACCCTTTAGGGAATGGGCCTATTGCTTGGCCTGAAAGGAAAGGAGCTAAGGTGGAATTGAAGGGGTCTAGAAAAAAAATGAAACCACATGGGTGGAGAAGGCATATAAACTAGGTCTCAAAAAACAATCAAAATGTGAGATATTTAGTAAGCTTTAATCGAAGGTTTGTGGGTCTTTAAGAAAAGGAATTAATATCATTATAAAAAGAGAGGGGAAATTTTGGGTATGTGTTATATTCTTTGCATGATTAGACGTAATGTCAATGTTGCACCAGGCATGTGGGGGGGTTGTAGGGGTGGTGCTAGCCCCCCATGTTAGGGGGGTTATAGGGGGGAGACCCCACCTATCTGGGGGACTCGCAAGGGGGAAGGATTCCCGATAAATGGGGTTTATGGGGTAGCACCCCCGAAAAAACATTTTTTTGGAATTTTTGCATTCATTTTTAGTTTTTTTTTCGACGCATGGTTTTCGTCGATGGTTTTCTAACTCTAATTTACAAATTATGATTTTTGACTAATATAGGTCAATGTATTAGGGGTTTTGGACGCCACACGATCCTACATATATATTGTATTGTAAACAATGAAGAGAAAATGATGAATAGAAGATTAGATATGTGTCTCTAAACAAGTTCTTTGTTTTCCTGGTTTGGGTTTTCAGGGTAAAATATCTATGTAATATGGGTATGTTCCATTGTATATTTTCTGTTTTTATTAAGAATCTATTTACATTAATTTATTGTACAAATTTAAAATCTACATTTGGTATTAGAGTTGTTATTGGGTTCAGGGGGATGCCTTTGTGGATAAGAATTTTTCTTAATTCTGTGATAAACCTTTTTATAATGGTAGATTTGCGGTATCGATTCATCAAGTGAAAAGAAATGGAAAGAAGTTAGAAAATAGAGATCGAGAAATTTAATGGGAAACGTTTTGAGTTGTGGAACCTCAATATGGAAGATCTTTTGGTGGACCAAGATTATTGAATCATTGTGGGTCCAGGTACTGCACCTATAGGAAATTCAACATAAGACTGGAAAAAGTTGGATCGAAAGGCAAAGAGAACAATCCATTTGAGTCTCTCAGATTCAGTGTTACTGAATGTATCAGGGGAAGTTATAGCCAAGGAAATATGGGATAAGTTATATTATTTGTATTAGTCAAATTCTCTGGTAAGAAAATCATTCTTGCAGAATAAGTTGTACAACCTAAGGATGAAAGATGGAGACTCGGTGATAGAGAATACGAACACCTCCAATATTGTGGTAAGTCAACTATTATTTGTTGATATTAATATTTCTAATAAAGACAAGTGTATCAGTTTATTGTGCTCTTCAACAAACTCATGGGATATTTTGGCTGTGTCCATAGGTAGTAATACAAATTCTTCAAGTTTCGATGATGTGGTATCATCCGTGTTGTCAGAGGAGATGAGACAAAAGAGCATTAAAGGATAGAGCACATATGTATTATTTGCAAGAGGATACTTCCAGGAAAGAAATATATGTAAGTCCTCAAGTGGGAGATCTAAATCTAAGGGTTGATCTAAACCTCCAAGAAATTTTGTAAATGTGTGCTCGAGATGTGGAAAAAATGGAACTCTAAGAAGAACTGTGGATACAAAAGTGTTTAGAGAGGGAAGTGATCTGATGATGCTCCTTCTATAGAAGAAAAAACCTCCTCGGATGGAGGCGATTTGTAGTTTTCTTCTTCAAGCACACATGAAAATCATGAGGATTTTTTAGTTAACTCACGCACATCTTTTCATATGACTCCCCACAGTGAGTGGTTCTATGAATATGAAAGGTATGATGGAGGTGATGTTTTCCAAGGTGATGAATCAATATCCAAAATCATAGGACGAGGAAAATTCAATTTCAAGATCATGGATAGAAGGATTAGAACACTCCCTAATGTTCTACACATCCCATGATTGGCAAAATTTTTTATTTATGTAAGAAAAATGGACGATGCAAGAGTAAAAATAGTGTTTAAGAATGAAACATGTAGGATGGTTCGAGGAGTAATGGTGTTGATGAAGGGAGTTCGGTTAGAACTCTATATAAGTTGTAGGGAATCACTATTAGTGATGGGTGTAATAGTTCTATTGTTCCTTAGAATGGATTTGAAGAATAAAAAACTCATACATTGTCTGGAGAAAAGACTATGTTGTGGCATCAAAGAATGGAGCATAAAGGAGAGAAGGGCCTTTGACTAGTACATGGTAAAGGTATATTTGAAGGTATGTATAACTACTTTGTGGATTTTTATTTCTATTAACATTGTGTAAATGGGAGGAAGAATTGGGTAATATTCCCCTCTGGTGGAATGAGAAAAAATAGAATTTTACATTCGATGCACAAGGATGTGTTTAGACCTATGTCAGTTCCATCACCGGGAAAATATGTGTACTATGTCTCATTTATATATGACTTCTCAAGGAATGCATGGAGATATTTCCTTAGGAACAAATTTAAAGAGTTCAAGGATCTTGTGAAGAATCAAACTGAGGAAAGAATTAATGTGTTGAGGATGGATAATGGTGGAGAGTTATACAAAAATTAATTCGAATAAGTTAGTAAAAACTGTAGTATAGAAAGGAAGAATAATACTCCATATACACCTTATCAGAATCGATTTGCAAAAAGGATGAACATGACACTAATGGAAAAAAAAAGTGCATGTTCAATGGTGTCAAGTTAGGATATGATTTTTAGGTAGAGGTAGTGGGTACTACATGTTACCTAGTCAATTGAGCACCCTCATCAACACTGGATGAAAACACTCCACACGAGGTATGTACTAGTAAGAAACCCTCTCTCACACATCTCATGGTATTTGGATGTGATGCCTGTGTTCATGTTCCAAAGGAAAATAAGAGTAACCTAGATAAAAAGGATAGAAAATGTATCTTTATTGGGTATAAATATGGTTTGAAAGGTTATAATCTCTGGAACCCAAAAACTGAAAAGGCAATGTATAGACAAGATATGGTATTTAGAGAAATCAAAGATGTTCTCAAACATGAAGTCCTACAAAAGGAGGAAGAACATGAGAAAATAGAGTTTGAATTGAAGGAAAATGAATCATACTCTAGAGAAGAATTTTTTTTATAAGAAGATGATCCTCATACTCCAGTAATGATGAGATCGGTTCGGGAAAGAAGGCAATGAGAAAGGTATAATCCACCTAATTTCCATTCAAATTTGTATTTCTCTATTAATGATGATGATCTTATAAATGTTAGGGAGGGGATGGATTTAAATGATGGAAAAAAATGGAAAAATTCCATGATTGAAGATATGGCAGCCTTGGACAAGAATAAGGCTTGGGATGTAGTGGAGTTTCTAACTAGAAGAAAGTTCATTGGAAAAAATGTGTGTCAAAAAAGAAGCTAAATGTTGAAGGAAAAGTGGAGAAATACAAATATCGGTTAGTAAAAAAAGGGTATTCCCAAGTAGAGGGAATTGACTTTAGTGAATTTTTTACTTCTATTTCAAGGTTAACTTCTATTATATTTATTTTATCTCTTGTTGTTGGATTTGATTTTGAAGTAGAACAAATGAATGTGAGGACAACATTCCAAAATGCCTATTTGGAAGAACAAATATACATGAAGTAGTGAGAAGACTTTGTTGTGAAGGAAAAGAAAGAGTTGGTATGCAAGATGAAAAAGTCCTTTTATGGGTTAAAGCAAACACCAAGGAAGTGGTATCAAAACTTTGATACTTATACCTTTGGACTTCACTTCATAAGGAGAAAATAAGATCATTGTGTGTATTTCAAAGTAATCAACGACCATCTTATTTATTTTTTCTTGTATGTGAATGATATGTTATTGATAGGAAACGAAAAGGAGATTATCCAATATGTGAAAACTCAGTTTTCCTCTAAGTTTGACATGAAGGATCTCAGTGCTGCAAATTTCATTTTGGGCATGGAAATTAAAATAAATCGAGCAAAAATGAAACTTGGGTTAAATCAAAGGAAATAGGCCAAGATAATATTGCATATGTTTGATATGTAGGAATGTAAATCAGTTAGGCTCCCTATTCCTATAGGTGTAATTATATCTACGGATAAGTGGCCCAAGACACAGGAAGAGGAAGAGGACATGTCTTGTATTTCATATGCTATTACAATTGATAGTTTGATGTATGAAATGACATGTAATAGACTATACATTTCACATAGAGTGGGAGTTTTGAGTTGGTATTTGTCAAAACCAGGGAAGGAGCATTGGATTGTAGTAAAGAGGATTTTCATGTATTTGTGTGGAATTACTAGTTATGCATTGTGCTACCAAGGAAGACTAGGATTGGATAGAGTGTTGGACATACATGGATTTGTTGATGTAGACTGKGTTGAATATCTAGATCGAAGAATATATACAAGTGGGTGTGTGCTTAACCTRCTTGGAGGARAAATCRGTTGGATGAGAAAAAGACAGTYTSCAGTGACACTCTCAACTACAAAAGTTGAATACATGGAAACCACTCATGTAAGAAAGGAAGCAGTATGGTTACAAAAATTTTGTTGAAGTATTGGGTTGGTACATTAATCTATGAGAATAGATTGTGATATTCATATTGCAATATTCCTGGTGAAGAACCCTACTTATAATTCAAAGAAAAAGCATATTGATGTTGAATATGACTTTGTGAGAGACATGGTTGAAGAAAAAATGGTGTTGTTGATGGAGGTGGACACTTTGAAGAATGTTGTAGATTCATTAAAAAATATTGTGAGCACTGAAAAGTTCCTTTGTTGTAGAATATATGTGGGCATTGATGTCTTGGATTGTTGACAATGTAACGATGTAACCCCCTATATGAAAATAAAACAATAAGTGGGAGGATGTTGGGTATGTGTTATATTATTTGCATGATTAGATCTAGTGTTTGCATTGCACTAGACGCGTGGGGGCTTGTAGGGTGGGTGCACTAGCCCTCCTGCCCAGGGGGTCACATGGGGTTGGAGCCCCCCTATCTAGGGATTTTGTAGGGGGGTAGGGGTAACAACCTTGAAAAAAAAATTGCATTTTTTCTATCCATTTTTAATGGTCTTCGTCGATGATTTTTTAATTCTAGTTTAGGTATTAGTGTTGTTTACTCATTCAGGTCAATTTTTTACGGTTTTTGGATTTCACGAGATCATATATATATATATATATATATATATATATATATATTGTGAATAATGAAGAGAGAATGATGAATAGAATATTAGATGTGTGGTTGTAAAGAGGTTGTTGTTTTTCCCCATTTGGTTTTCTAGGGTAAAATATCTTTGAAATGTGTGTTTGTGCCATTATACCTTTTATGTTTTTATTAAGAATCTATTTGCAATAATTTATTGTACAAAGTTAAAATCTAAAGAAAACAAGAAGACAATTCTTCATTTTTGGGCAATTTTCCATTCATAAAAGTAAATCTTCACAAAGAAAAGTTGAAACCTAGAAGCAAAAGAGAAGAAGGAGAGAAATAAAGCGTGGGAAGAGTAGCTACATATGGGAAATAGAACAATTCTCTTTGGAAGAAATTTGTTCTAGTAGTGTGTTAAGTAGAACTAATTCTTAGGAAGGAGGAAAAGGAGTTGTAACAACAACATTGGATAGAACTACAAAAGTATGAAACCAATGACCTATCCTATAGCTTGTGTAGTAGTAAAGGAAGGGGCGTAGTTTTAATTTTCTTTCTAGATGAAACTAGTAGTGGAAACAAGAGAATTGTAGCTCTTCTAGAGGAGACAATTTGAAGAGTAGTCCATAGCTTGTGTGGGAAAAGAAGACGAACTACATCTCATTTTAGGTAATTCATGATTCCATGGTTTCGAAAGAGAAAAAACCTATGATTTTGTATAGTTAATGTGATTTTCCAACCAATACATAAACCTATGAGCATCCTCTCAGAAGAGGCTTGGCCTTGTTCTATTTTTTTTATTTTGTTGCAATTGCTAGAAAATAAATATTCCCTCGAGATTGCATACACTATATGCTTATTTCAATTTAATAAAAGAAACCATGTGTTGTTATTTTATTTTATTATTAAATGCATGCATGTATGTTTATTAACCTTCAATCTTTATTATAAGTGTTAAAGTGATTCTAGGAAAAGTGACCTTCAAGCTAGGAATGAAAGTTTTTATCTACATTAATTTACACCCTCCATTAAAACATTTCATTCTATCTTGTGCCCCCTACTAATAGGTAAAGTGGCCCACTGAGACATCATTTTAAATATTACTTAATAAATTCAACTAAAAACTTTCTTACCATTCTTAATGATTGAGGATGAGTTACAATTTCCATAAGTCACTACATATAATTTTTATTTTGTTAATTACTATATATATATATATATATTAAATCAAATTGTATATACAAACATAGTTTATATATTTCGATCTCTATAACAATGTGTTTACAGATTCAGTTTTCTATCTCCATAATTTTATTCATCATAATTGTATTCATCAGATGCAATCGATGGTGCAGTTTATTGAAAAACTCTATGCCTTATTTCGAAGTGAAACCATGCTCAGAAATGTCGCATCTAGGCTTGATCCGAAGATTTAGCCCATCCCCACTCATAATGAGTGTAAGTGCCGGACTATATCTCACTTTCCCACTTTGGACACCCTCAAACTTGAAGAAGCGAATGAGGACGGCAGCAACTATCTTCATTTGCATGTATGCAAAATCCTTGCCAAGACATGTGCGAGGTCCAGCCTGCAAACCAGCCATATATATTACACTTATCAGTCTCAAGAGATCGTTTTCCAAATACTTGTTATCAATTAAAAAGATTCACTACCACGCTTAGCTCGCTTACTTGAAATGCGGTGAACTTGAATGGCGACTGGGGCTGGAATACTACATTTTCATTAAGCCATCTCTCGGGCCTAAAATCGTCGGCATCAGAACCCCAGAGGCATCTCATTCTGCCCATAGAGTAAGGTACATAGCTCGCTATATCACCTTTCTTTATTTTGTATCCATCTGGGAGGGTGTCATCCGAAACCGCATACTTTCCATCCTGCCAATTGTTATGATTTAATCATTAAAAGCTAACACAAAATGAAGGACCAGGAATACAAGATGCATTAAAAAAAACTGTAGATAGATTTCTACACCATGATCTAAATTAACAAAGATACCAACTTTAAGTTATCTACATAGATCACAAAGATCATAAACACATGCAGAAAAACAAAGATAAAACATACCCAGACAGCAATCACATGTAAGGGAAACATTCATGGGACAATGGCAGCATCATTCTATTAGAAGAAGAACTAGGAGATTACAACAGCCATAGGCAACCGGCAGCCCGGGAGAGGGCTTGAAGCCCCTGCTCTCCATATTCCTCTGAGGCATACATATTTGAATCCTTCCTCCTAAGGTTACAAGGAACTAGATGTATTAATTACAAGGATATCCATATTCTACTCCAGCAATGCTTTGTTACAACAACAATCATAATAATAGGAATGAAACGACCGTATCATAATTTTGGAGGTGAATTCGTTGTCATCTTCCAAGAATCTCCACCTTGAAAACAATTTACCTGATACCATGCCATTGTCCATTCATCACCTTCTTGCAAGCTAAAGATAGGTGATACTAGTGATTTTAAAACCAAAGCACCCATTTCATTGTTCCCCTGGATTTATCATGTGAACAATGACAACTCCCTGCAAGTGAAATATCCGATATTCTCATCACAAACTTATACATTCTTATAGCATACTATACACGAGACATATCTTCTTTTTTCTTCATCACTTGGACATAAACCTAAAGAAAGCTTCTATTGGTTTCATGTTAAATTCATACCAAAATTTTGAGTGTCTTTTCCACACTCACGTTGTGATAACCAAAACTCACCTTTAGTACCATCTGTGTGTATTCCATGCTCAAAATTGTTTTGTTTCTCCCAGATCCTTCATCTCGAACATCCAAGTCAACTGAGCCAACTTGTTGATCTTAACCATGCCACTGCTTGCTACAAGCATATCTTCAACAATCTAAACACCAAGATAGTGAGTACCATTAACACAATGGTTACGTTCACTTCTTGTAAATCTTGGCTCACCATGAAGGAATCAACTTCTTGTACAATTGTCTGTGTGCACTCTTCAGGCCATACAATGAATTCTTGAGCTTGCAAAAAACTCTTCTGTTGCGATCCTAAGCACCTTTAGTGCTCCACCTCGACCTTGAACTCTGTATTCAAGACCTTTTCCAAAAGTAGACGAAGCCAGCCAAGTGATATTGACACAAGATCACCTCCAAGCAACTTTCAATGGAGTCCTAGCTCAACCTTAACATGAACATCCCCTTGACCAAAATCCGGCCAAGGCGGCCAAATAAGCATTCACCGCTCACCTCCAGGCCCATTTATAATGGAGTTACAACTAGGCTTTAAGCAGGCTATATTACATGCGATTACATGGACATAAAACCACAGGTAACTAACATGACCTGTAACGCACACCCTACCACCTAAGTCTACGTCTAGACTTAACCAGTTGAATAACAGGGGTACGCATACCTAACCAGGTCTTTCATCCATATGCCCAAGTACATGA
>ML778111.1:353802-366141 GCA_009831015.1 Picea engelmannii | reverse complement strand
TACATTGTTGCCTGCACTTCGTTCATTAGTATATCATCCTCAGTCTGTCTAAATGATCACAGGGAATTTGTGCAGATGCTCTTTAATAGATCCAATGCCTTCAACAGATCATGGGCAGCCAGAGATAACACATGTTCCACCAACACCTCCTTTGGATTACTTGATCATATATGCGGTCTTCAACCAATGGTCTGGATGCATTTCTTCACATGCCTTTCTTAGTCGGCGCTCTCTCTCACGCGAACAATGATGCACCTTACAAGCTCCAGTGGCATGTTGCAACCTTGCACGACTATTGATATCTCTTGCCCACACAAACCACGCAGATCTATGCTCCAACACTCTTGTGCAATGCATGTACAAAATTGATTGTCCACACCAAACCTTGGTTCAATGCTTGATTTGTCCATTTACCAACAACAAATGCACACAGTAGCAATTACACTAGTCCACACTAAACCAATTAGCACACACCTCTTTTCTAGATGGATGCAACAACAATACATGCTCTTCAACTCTGTCATGGAGATAAAACCGTCGTCGTCCTCATCGAACACCCTGAACGCCTCCCATAATTCTTCGTTCTTCTCTGCCCTCGTCGCGCCCTACATTGTCGGGGTGTCGTAACTGCAGATCTGGTCTCCCACAGACCAGTGCAGGGCAGCAAACCCATCGAAATCCATCCCGTCGGCCCCATCCTGGAAGAAGTCGCGAATCATCGGTTCCAGATCGGGCGACGAGATGGGCAAGCCGAGCTTCTCCTTGGCAGCTCTTGCGAATTCAGGCTTGGACATCAATGTAACCAGGAGCTTAGACTCCATCGTCCCGAGGGTCCATTCGTACCAGGGTCTTATGTAGTGAAGAAAGTCCTACGAATCGGAGCTCCTCTCACGGTTCCATGGGAGAATCTCAGCAGGACTCGGTACGAGAAATAGTCTACACTGTGGAAGGGCCTGTCGTGGGCCTCCTCGCCCACCCAATGTTCAATTCCTAGGCCTCCCGCGCCCTCCAGGGATACCTTTACATATTCCCCCATCGTCTCGTCTAGATCTGGAAGGGAGTCCAGAATAAATCTTGACATCTAATCCGACCCCCCCTTCTGCAGCTCATGGTGATCCGCCAGATCGCGAATCTCCGGCACCACGATGTCTGAGCCCATGGTCGTTGAGGTCGTTGGTTCGAATTCCCCTGTCACGGATCTAGAAGGGAGAACAACTTAAGCTCTCTCTGGATTTTTCATCTCTACAAACTCCACCAGATCGGGCAACACACTCTTTGATACCACTTGTTAAGAAGTTATCCAAATAGATCACAGAGATCATAAACACATGCATAAAAACAGAGATAAAACATACACAGACAACAATCACATGAGACACGGTATTTACACGGTAACACCCTCAGGGTGAGGGAAACATCCACGGGAAAATCTCAACATCATTCTATTAGAAGAAAGAACTAGGAGATTACAACAGCCATAGGCAACCGACAGCTCGGGAGAGGGATTGAAGCCCCTGCTCTCCATCTTCCTCTGAGGCATACATATTTGAATCCTTCCTCCTACGATTACAAGGAACTAGCTGTATTAATTACAAGGATATCCATATTCTACTCCATGAATTCTTTGTTACAACAACAATCATAATAATAGGAATGAAACTACTGTATCCTAATCTTGGAGGTGAATTCGTTGTCACCTTCCAACAATCTCCAACTTGAAAATAATTTACCTAATACCATGTCATTGTCCATTCATCACCTTCTTGCAAGTTAAAGATAGGTGATACCAGTGATTTTAAACCCAAAGCACCCATTTCACTATTCCACCTGGATTTATCATGTGAACACCCTGCAAGTGAAATATCTGACATTCTCATAGGAAACTTATACATTCTTATAGCATACTATACATGAGACATATCTTCTTTACACTCACGTTGTGATAACCAAAACTCACCTTTAGTACTGTCTGTGTGTATTCCATGCTCAAAATTGTTTTGATGCTCCCAGATCCTTCATCTCGAACGTCCAAGTCAACTCAGTCAACCTGTTGATCTTAACCATGCCACTGCTTGCTACAGGCATATCGTCAACAATATAAACACCAAGATAGTGAGTACCATTAACACAATGGTTACGTTCACTTCTTGTAAATCTTGGTTCACCATGAAGGAATCAACTTCTTGTACAATTGTGTGTGTGCACTCTTCAAGCCATACATTGAATTCTTAAGCTTGCAAACAACTCTTCTGTTGCGATCCTAAGCACCTTCAGTGCTCCACCTCGAACTCCGTATTCGAGACCTTCGCCAAAAACCGACGAAGCCAAACAAGTGATCTTGACACAAGCTCACCTCCAGACAACTTTCAATGGAGTCTTAGCTCAACCTTAACATGAACATCCCCTTGACCAAAATCCGGCCAAGGCGGCCAAATAAGCATTCACCGCTCACCTCCAAGCCCATTTATAATGGAGTTACAACTAGCCTTTAAACAAGCTATATTACAAGCGATTACATAGACATAAAACCACAGGTAACTAACATGACCTGTAACCCACCCCCTACCACCTAATTTCTTCACGTGCCTTTCTTAGTCGGCGCTCTCTCTCATGCGAACAATGATGCACCTTACAAGCTCCAGTGGCATGCTGCAACCTTGCAGGGTTGTTGATAGCTCTTGCCCACACAAACCACGCAGATCTATGCTCCAACACTGTTGTGCAATGCATGTACAAAATTGACTGTCCACACCAAACCTTGGTTCGACGCTTCATTTGTCCATTTACCAGCAACAAATGCACAGAATAGCAATTACACCAGTCCACACTAAACCAATTAGCACACACCTCTTCTCTAAATGGATGCAACAAAAATACACGCTCTTCAACTCTATCGCGGAGATAAAACCGTCGTCATCCTCGTCGAACACCCTGAATGCCTCCCATAATTCCTCGTTCTGCTCTGCCCTCGTCGTGCCCTGCATTGCCGGGGTGCCGTAGACGCAGATTTGGTCTCCCACAGACGAGTGGAGGGCAGCGAACCCGTCGAAATCCATCCCGTTGGCCCCGTCCTGGAAGAAGTCAGGAATCGTCAGTTCCAGATCGGGCGACGGGATGGGCAAGCCGAGCTTCTCCTTGGCAGCGCCTGCGAATTCGGGCTTGAACATCAATGTAACCAGGAGCTTAGACTCCGTTGTCCCGAGGGCCCATTCGTACCAGGGGCTTATGTAGTGAAGAAAGTCCTACGAATCGGAGCTCCTCTCACGGTTCCATGGGCGAATCTCAGCAGGGCCCGGTACGAGAAATGGTCTACTCTGTGGAAGGGCCTGTCGTGGGCCTCCTTGCCCACCCAATGTTCGAATCCTAGGCCTCCCGCGCCCTCCAGGGATACCTTTACATATTCCCCCATCGTCTCGTATAGATCTGGAAGGGAGTCCAGAATAAATCTTGACATCTAATCTGACCCCCCCTTCTGCAGCCCATGGTGATCCGCCAGATCACGAATCTCCGGCGCCACGATGTCTGAGCCCATGGTCGCTGAGGTCGTTGGTTCGAATTCCCCTGTCACGGATGTGGAAGGGAGAACAAATTAAGCTCTCTCTGGATTTCTCATCTCTACAACCTCCACCAGACCGGGCAACACACTCTCTGATACCACTTGTTAAGCAATTATCCAAGATAAAACATATACAGACAACAATCACATGAGACAAGGTATTTACGTGGTAAGGAAACATCCACGGGACAATGGCAGCATCATTTTATTAGAAGAAAGAATCAGGAGATTACAACAGCCAAAATAAACCGGCTGCTCCGGAGAGAGCGTGAAGCCCCTGCTTTCCATCTTCCTCTTAGGCATACATATTTGAATCCTTCCTTCTTAGGCATACATATTTGAATCCTTCCTCTTATGGTTACAAAAAAACTAGCTGTATTAATTACAAATATATCCATATTCTATTCCAAAAATAATTTATTACCACAACGATCATAATAATAAGAATGAAACTACCATATCCTAATCTTGGTGGTGAATTCGTTGTCACCTTCCAACAAAAGATACACACTATTCCAAAAATAATTTATTACCACAACGATCATAATAATAAGAATGAAACTACCATATCCTAATCTTGGTGGTGAATTCGTTGTCACCTTCCAACAAAAGATACACACATGAAGTGACTTACCAGAGGAATAGGGGGATAGAGGCGCAAAGTCTCTGTCAAAGCTGCATGAAGATACTGCAACTTATCCAGTACTGTATGTGTCAGGCTTTCAGCGAACACACTTATAGATTTTTCCACTAATACACAATCGTTGTCGGCCTTGACCACATCCTTGATTTCTTGGAGAAGCCTTTTCTCGACGTCTGGATTCTGGCAAAGCAAATGAAAGAACCAAGAAAGAGTAATTGCACTAGTGTCTCGCCCAGCTATTATAAAATTCATAACAATATCTCGGAGATATTTGTTAGAGTATTTCTCTGGATTTTTCTCAGTTGCTGACATAAAGCGAGACAGTAGATCTGGTTTTTCCTGTAAATATTTATGACATGGAAACGCGGAGATGAGTACCAGCACTAGCAGAGAGTAGAAATGTGAAAAAAGCAAATCAAACATTTGATTAATTGTGGGTTTTGTCTTACATGGTTATGTTGGAGAGGGATTTCATGTCTTCTGGTCTCAATGACATTGTAGACAAAACCATCCACTGTTTTGATGCTTTCCTTTATGGTGGACTCGGATCCTATATTGAAGTATCTTTTTATCTTCCAAACAAGGTCAAAATGACGCCCGAAAAGCATAGTAGTCGCCGTTTCAAAAGCTTTTGCAAAAGACGCCTCTGGTTCAACGTTGGTATTTGATAAGCTGTTCAATTCTATTCCAAAGCCCAATTTGCATATTGCATCCATTGTTGATCTCATAAACAGACCCTGCAATTAGAGGCAATTCGAGACAGAGAATTGTTCCTGTCAATCACTAGTATTATTCTGGGGCTATACGAGATGAACAAGGGAAAACAATACCTAAAATTCTAGGTGAAAAAAAAATACCTAAAATTCTACGTGAAAAAAAAATAATAATAATGAAATAACAATTATAACTATTGCATGCCTGCATCTCTGCTGTCTGGTTTGTTCGATAAGCTTTGAGTAAAATTTCGGAAAGTTTGAGTGCATTCTCGCGGAAAACAACACTGCTGAAGTCCCTCAATATTTTGGCAGAGAATTCTAAACTCGACAATTTTCGCTGTTGTCGCCACTGCTCTCCATCAACATTGAAAATGCCATCCCCAAGAAGGTCTTCCATAACATCATGGATGGACGTTCCCTGACATGAATTTTTCACTAAAAAACATGATTTTTTCATATCAAGATAGAAAAGTAAGATATGATATCCAAACTATAAGCATATGATGTGATTGTAGAAAATATAAGAGAATTCGCTGACCTTGATATAGTTTGCAAAATTGGATTTGAGGATGTGCTCAACATTTGCGGGATCAACGGTACAAACAAGGCTGAAGTTAGGATAAGATATTCTGAATGTTTTCAGGCGTCTGTGACGATCGTAAAGAAAGTCATGTAAGCGTTTAAAATTGAGGATGTGATCCACCATTGTGGCAGCCGCTGGTGGATACTCGTCATGGCTCCTCCGTTTTATTTTGAAAAATAAAATCACCAACACCGAGCTTGCTACGAGAGGCAGAATTATAGTTATAGCTGCAGGATACTCCATGTTCCATTCCATTGTTTCTCTGAAAACGAAGACTGTACAGAAATAAGATACGACTGATGTCATTACTTGAAAGGCATTTATAGGAAACATAAATGTGCGAGCCGTATAATAACGTGAATTACACAAAACACATTTATATGGTTAACAGTTTTACTTTTGAGATTTTGGATAAAATAGTTATTTTTTGTTGTTTAAATTGCATTTTTTAATGTATAAATAGATTTAGTTTGATAAAAAATCTCTAGAACACTCTAGATTATACAAATTTAATTACTCAAATTTAAATCTGCAGATACAATTATCTGGCAAAATCACTTGATTTCCTGCAAAATCAAAAGAAAAAATGACTAAAAAATAGTTAAAAAATTTAGTGGAATGGAAGGTTTCCATTTCATTAGGCCGAAAGGCCTATACCTATTGACAATGGGCACATTTAATAGGTTTTTAGTGTTTAATCAGTTTTGTATGGACAAGATTAAATATTGATGGAATATTCTTAATCGTCCCAATAAATCAATGGTTGTGATTTCAACCACTAACTTCCTCCCTATTATAAAAACATCAGTTTACATGTTTATTTTTTTACTTTAACTTGATATATTTAAAATTTACTAAGGTGGCTAGCTGATTACCAAGTCTAAGTAATTAACAAAGATTAAGCAGATTTAAGTTTTTTTTAAGGCTTATAAATTTCTTATTGAGGTAAGTGGAAGTGTTTCACCTTATTTTACCGTAAGGGCTTGGTGGCACGTTACACTCTGAAACCAACATTTACTGAGTGTGTGGCTGGCTACTACACGAGGGACTGCAGATTAACTTGCCAACCCTTTAAAGTTTCTCATAATAATATACAATAAAGCATATGTAAAACGCTAAAACTCAGTCGAGGCTGTGAGAGGAAACCCTTGAACGAAAAAAGTTTTAAAAAATGGACAGCCCTGCAATCCATCTGACGCCCGCGCATGCGTGTTCTCCTGGATATTTCCATGGCCAACTTATCAATTGTAATACAGTAAAGGCATACCACCTAAAGGCTTACCAGTGGAGAAACAGGTCGGGACACTTCTATACTAAACAATCTGGCTACTGAGTAATTCGAACAACGGGACTACTTTGCCGGCCTCTTTGAGTGCATAAACTTGTAATTTATTTCTCCAACTTTGCTCATTTTATATTTGTTTGACTGTTCAATTTATATGTCCTCGCCACTGTTTAGTGTTGTCACTTATCTTTTGAATTCATTATTTAAATGTCTGTGTTTTTGTTTATAGCAGAAAACAAATTTTTAAAACGATTTTTAAGGTCACTACCAAGTTACAAATCAAATTGTTGTATAAGTTATTTGACTGCTATAAGTTATTGTGGCTTTATCATTTATTCTGACTTCTTATACCTTTTTCAGTTTTTTTATTGGCTTACTATGCTTGCTATTGATGACCTCTGATGGTTGTTTTTCCCTAACATGCCATGCACTAGTAAATTAAATATACCTTTTGGCTTTCATCAGCCACATAATTATGTAGCCGTGCTAGTTCATATCAATCAACCATAATCAAATTTAAAGTTTTTGTTATATAAAGTTTTGTCCTATTCGGAAGGCCTAACAATCAAGACCAGGTCAAAAGATGGAAAACTGAAGATTGGAAAATTAATTGATTAGTTTTCCAATGACAAATCTTTAAAAACGGAAACATAATTCGGAAGTCACGATGTGGAAACATACTTTAGGTCGAATAATAAGGATTTTAGAAGTCAAAAAGTTGATAAGGATTGTAGAACTCAAAAACTTGAAAAGTATAAGCATGAATTCCCTAAAAAGCATGACCTTCCTAAAAAGATTCTAGAAGTTGAAAAGTATAAGCATAGAAGTTGAAGCGTATAAGCATAGATAAAAGCATGACCTTTTTAAAAAGATTCTAGAAGTTGAAGACTATAAGCATAGAAGTCTAAGAGTATAAGTATAGATAAGAGATAATTTAAAAAATGAAAATATATTTTAGAATGTAGAAATTTTGATTAATTTTACTAGTTTAGTCTTTGATATGGAAACGATTAAATGTTGTTTGGTAATATTTTTTGAAAAAATATTAAAATTTCTAATTTTTTTTTATAGAATATAGGAAAACAATTTTATAAAAAAAATGAAAATTGACTAATTTTTTTGGAAAAAAACATAAAAAATTAGCCATAAATTATATATTACCAGTCAAATTTAAAAAAAAAAAATGTTTTTTAAATTAAAATTATATTTTAAATCTTTTAATTAAATAGATATATTAGTTAATATGTTTCATTGTACGATAATTCAGATATCTTTGACACTAATAAGTTAATGAAAAGGAGTTTTCACTATGAGTCAATTAAGTATCACTTTCTTATGTTAAAATTTATAAAAGGTCATGAATAATATCTTTTAATGAGTATACATTATCTTTTTATAAAACTGTTTATAAAAAATTAAAAATTTTAAAATATATATTTTTTAATATTATAATAAATATTATATATATATATATATAGATTATAATATTAAAAAATATATATTTTAAATATATATATATATATATATATATATATATATATATATATATATTCGAAATAATCTTTACTCCACATTTTAAAGTATTTTTAAATCATGATTAACTTTTAAACAATATTTAGAGGCTGCATGTTGTGTTGGTTCAACTTTAGTTAGTATAATTATTATTTTTCTTTTTTAAGTTCATGATATTGTTTTTATGACGATAAGTGTCTATGACCCAAGTAAAGAATTAATAATCTTCAAGGACTTTTGCTCTAGCATGGGCATGAGTGTGAACAATGAAAAAACAAAGGTTATGATAATTAAATCCAAAAGGATCACTTACTATACATTTGTTTATGACAACAATATCTTGGAGGAAGTTCCTTCATAAAAATATATTGGAATTGATATTCACCACAAGCACAATTAGAACTATAGCATTGAAAAAGGGATAAATGGAGGGTGGAAAGCTTATTATGGACTAGAAAACAATTGTAAATAAGGAGACCTTTGACTTTGGGATAAAAAAAAATCCTCTTTTAGAGTCTAGTCACTCAACCTATATTATATATGAATGTGAATTTTTGGGTTGCAGTGTATCTAGAGAATCCTGGAGAAAGATAGAACAAATCCAAAAGAATTTTATAACTTATAATCTCAAAATTAAGGGAAATACACCCTATCATATCCTCCTCATAGAAGTAAGCATTCCCCCCATTGAGAGCATTGCTATGATTAAAAGAGGCTCCCCAAAATTGCTTCAAACTCTAGCTAAAACCACCAGTAGCTAAAACTTACAAGAAACAATATTGATAATATTACAAATATTATCACTTCTAAATTTATGGACAACATGTGGTGTGATAATGAATTATTGGATAAAAGGAAATGAAATACTACAAGGAGGTGATCAACACCAATTTAGAAGATCAAAATTACTTCTCAGTTTTGAGAAGTGCAAAGAGGCAAATCAACTTTGCTAAAATAAGAATAAACTCTCATGAGCTACATAGTGAATCTGGGCATTGGACAACTCCCAAAACACTGTGGGATGAAATAATGTGTCACCTTTGTAACACTAAGTCTATAGAGATGAAAAACATTTCCTCTTAGATTTCTATGCATATACCCATATTAGATCCCAATTTAAAAATATTTTCCATAATACAAATCTTCCTAACCTCCTAAATCATTAAAAATATGGTGATTTTGGAATGCTTTTCTAAATATTTTTTAAACAGAAAAATAGAATTTTATAGAAATCAAAGTAATGTCTTACCTTTTTTAAGGTCCAACAAACCAATTGATGATAAATATTAACAATAAAAACAAACTAAAAATTTTATTTAAAAAATATACACGAAAAAAATATTCTCAATACATTACTATCTTTGCTTTAAAAAAAAAATCGGAAAACGTCATAATCTCACATGAAATACACTTTTAATTCTACATTTCTATCTTGACTTTACTATCGACATGCACATCCGTGACTACTATTTTGGATTTTACATGGAAAAGAATGCCACAATATGAAGAATGACATACACTTTTAATTCTACATTTCTATGAAGAATGATACACTTTTAATTCTACATTTCTATCTTGACTTTACTATCGACACACACATCCGTGACTACTATTTTGGATTTTACATGGAAAAGAATGCCACAATATGAAGAATGACACACACTTTTAATTCTACATTTCTATGAAGAATGACATACACTTTTAATTCTAGATTTCTATCTTGAGTTTACTATCGACACACACATCCGTGACTACTATTTTGGATTTTACATGGAAAAGAATGGTACAATATGAATAATGACATAGACATTTTAATAATTAGCATTATGAAATAGAGTATACGGTCGAAATTTCTTCATAAATATCAATAAATATCAATAATAGACTAGGATATTTAAAATTTGATTGAGTTTTGAAATATTTCAATTACTTTAAAATGGACAAAAACACTAAAAACAAAATCTTATCAAAAATCAAACTGTTTTCGTATTCAAATTCAATTTTGATTGATTTTTCAAATATTTGATTTAGTTTAAAATTAGACAAAAACAATATTTTGTCATAAATGGTATTAATTTTTCAAACATTTAAATTAATTTCAAATTAGAATAAAACAATATCTTCTCATAAATGGAATTGAAATATGTAGAACTAAAATTACTATAAAAGTTTGACACTTATTTCACAATGATACAAGTATATGTGTAGCATGAATGTGGGCATGAATGAGAATCCATTATCATATAACAATCTATTTTTTTTTTTAAACTTTATTCATGGGAACATCTTTCATGGTTTTGCATATTGTGTTTGAATATTTTATTAATATATGTAGTGTTTTAATAAAAAACAAAGATCATCATTTAGTCCGATTACATGGTATCTACATGACATTTTAAGATGAGTGATGCTACATTTTTATGAACTTCAATATAAATATATAAATGTGAGCATTTTTGTTTTGTTGGGGTTTAATTTTCATAGTTTATATGTTGGTCAGATTTTAACTTAAGTTTTTTCTAAGTAATTTGTTGACTTACTAATTCTTTTAAATATAAAAAAAAACATTAAAATTAGTTAAATATAGGATTTTAGATTGTTTTCATGACAAAGTTGATCTTATATTGATGTGAGTCTCATTTTATCACATATCGAATTATTGAGTATGTGATTTGTTTTATGACTATCCAAATGTATAATAATTTGATTTATTGTTGGAAGATAAATTTTTATAAATTTTTATAATTTGGAATAAAAAAAATTTAACAAGCACTTAGAAAATTTATATTAAAAAGAGTGGATAAATCCACTGTAGTACAAAAATAAGCGTTATGAATGACCTTCGAGAGAAAACATCTTTGAAGATTGGTATTGCTAATACAAAATTTGTGTCCATTGATATTCGACCTTCCCTAGCTATGTCATATCTACTGTATCTCGAAGAATACAGTCTACATAAGAATTTGTTCATATATAACGTAAAACAAAACATGACATTTAAATTTTAAAAATTCATCTACTGTGACATCCCCAAAAGTAAAGTATTTTTGAACTTCAAAATTTGTTAGAAAATTATTCTGTTTTTAGTAAATTCGAATTTGGAAAATTTTTGCCATTTATGGAAATTTTCAATTTCGAATTTGATAAATTATAACTAATTATTATGACTGTTGGGAAGAGACCTGATTTGACCCAACTAGCTATTTGACTATGACACTTGTTTGTAAACAACATATTGTGTTAATTATTGCAGGAGGACAAATGGAACAACCATGTTAAATTTAGCTAACCATGACTCCATGAGTGGGGAACATGTTGGAACTACCTCTCGGCTGATTGTTACAAGTGGAAAATCAAGGATTTGTCCATTGGCAGCCCCTGAAAATCAGGGATTTAGAAAGCTGCAAAAATTCCCAAGGGAGGGAAAAAGACCTAGGCAAAAATATTGGTTTGATAAATAGCATATGTGAGGAGGTAGGACGCTACCTAATGTGATGGGGAAAGAAATAATATCACTGATTGCTTGTTGTTATGAACACTATTGCTGAGTGTGAGGCAAGGGGAAGGTTGTTGAAGCTGAGAGGCATTTGCTGGGAAGAAAACTGAGTTACCCCTCATGGACTCATGGTCAGGCTAGGGGTGAACAGGACAAGTGATTTGGATGCCCTGTTCTAAGGTTGGGAGGAACGTGGATGTTCCATTTGTTATTCGGAAACCTTGCTCAGATATGTCTATTTTCTCTTTCTCTATCTACATGTCATGATGGATTATTTGATGATGGAAATCGTTATCTGATTTAAATATATATGAGATGTTCTGTTATTTATTTATGAATAAAACTGTAATTGTAAATTTATGGATCCTAATCCATTAATCATGTTAGGAATATTGCGATCAGTTCGATATTTCTTACCCATACTACCTGTACATATATATGTTCCTGTGAGTTATCTCTGACTTGAAGGAAATACCCTATCTGATTGAAACTACCATTGTAAATGATTATAGTATAATATTGGATAACTTTGCTTATAAGCACCTAAG